>CAKNYM010052891.1:485841-538395 GCA_932195095.1 Andricus curvator
CCAATTGCGACTCTTTCGGTTTCCATTCCTTGTCACCCCCCCCCCCCCCCGTGACAGAAGTTTTCGTGGGACTGACGTTAGAGCTGGACTCTCCACTATACGGTGAATCACTACTTGACTTGGACATAATTTCAACTCGCAAAACAAATTTCGCGCATAAAGGTGGTAGTTGGGTGTACAATCTAAACATGAACAATACAAACAATAAAGTAGCCTCGGACTGGACTGAAACTTTGATTGACTAAATGCATACACACGGTAAACGTAAAGTTTGAGTTTCAGGCGATGAATGGAGACTGGGTGTTTGGAATGCTAGAGGAGTGAATGATCTTAAAGTAAGAGAACTACGAGAAACTATGCATGCTAGGAAACTAGATATTTTATGTGTACCTGAGACAAAGAAAAAGGGATGCGAAAGTAGAAACATAGAAAATGGGGTGTTGAAAAGCGGTTTTGAAATATGGTTAGGAGTAGATAGGGAATCACATGGTAGTCAAGGGGTCGGTTTCATTATGAATGAAAAAGCAAGATATATGTTCCAAAAACGACTTAAATACTTTTTTTCTCCCCTTTTCAGATAGTTGGAAAAAAATCTTTCTGATTGTAGGATTTATTATAAAGATACGGAAATATACGCTAAAGTAAAGGAATTACCTTCTTCATTTTAAATCAAATACAACTTTAGTCATTTTTATCTGAAGAAGATTGAACATAACATATGGTCGTGGCGAACTTTTGGGTTTCTATTATACGATGAACAGAAACGAGCGTGAAGCGCGAGGTTCACATGATGATCAAACGAAATATCGAGCGCGAAGCGCGAGTGTCGTGATGAGAATGTGTTCCTTAAGGTCGATAGAACCTTAAGTAAATTAGTTCATCTTTTTATGTTAAACTGACATAATAAACCAAAATCAGGTCATAACGATGAAGCTTTAACAGAGTATTAGCCCGCGAAGCGTGCACTAGCGAGGACACGAAGTGTGAAAACCTAGACGACAAATGTGTCCGAGCGCGCAGCGCGAGGTGAATACATTATCGAGCGCGAAGCGCGAGATAAACATATAATCGAGCGCGAAGCGCGAGATGAATACCCAATCGAGCGCGAAGCGCGAGATCCAACAGGTGCGCGCCCTAGGCGCGCTGAATCTTGCGAGCGAAGCAAGCCGCGCGCGAAGCGCGCTATGAGAATGTGCCCGCGAAGCGGGCGGATTTTTTTATTATACCATTAAGCCATTTCCCTTTCGGGGTAGGCGTGACTTGCTCGGTTGTAAAGTAGTATTGGGTATATGGGTGAATTGGTGTAGAGTATATAGGTATAAGTTAGATAGGTATATAGGTGTAAAGTAGATAGGTATATAGGTGTTAGGTATATATGTTTTAGATTGATCTGGAATTCTCGTGTGATTTATTCAAATGACACGTTTATTCCGCAACACTGCTCCGACCCAGGTTGCTGATCAATCTCTCTAGCGATCACCCCAAGTGAAGAGCCTCACAAAATTGTTATGTATGGTTCCCCACTTGGGCCCATTAGAATCCAAGGTCTTTGTTTCAGGCTTCATTCATTCTATTGTCACTCTGTTTACAAACTATTTGTCGCCACACTTTTCTGTCCTGGCATACTACTCTAGCTTCCTTCACGTCCATGCATTTTTTCATGCAAGCTCGTGTGTTTCTATGGCTTCTGACGTCTCTTCGGATTAATGTCTCATTTACCGATTCTAACCATTCTTTCGGCGGTCTACCTCTAGGCATTCTGCCATTTACTTTACCTTTGTACACTTGTTTGGTCAATCGCTCATCTTTCATTCTTTCAAGATGACCGAACCATCTTAACTGATTTCTTTCCCATGTGTCAACTATTGTCTCTTTTGCACCACATTCTTTGAGGATTGTCTCGTTTCGGACTTTATCCATCAGTGTTTTCCCGCATATTATGCGCAGAGGTCTCATGCCGATCGCGTTAATTTTACTCCTGTCCTTTTCTTGACATGTCCATGTTTCGCTACCGTATAGTACAGTCGGTATGAATATAGAGTTATGTATGGCCATTTTAGCTTTTTTTGATATGTTTTTATTTGTTAGGATGGACCCTGCTCTACCGATAACCTGCTTACCCTTATTTATGCGCCTATCTAACTCCCCATCTATTTTTCCGTCGCTAGTGAATAGAATACCTAGGTATAATACTGATCATTACCTTTTAGTCTCCAGAATGAACTTAGGGCGGGGATGGAGAAGAAAGAGAACCAAACAAACGAAACAAACGCGAATCAGGGTTGAAGATTTACAGAAACCGGAATTGCGAATAGATTTTCAGAATAAGATAAACGAACGCATAGATAAGGCAATCTGGGAGCCGCTTGAACGGAATATAGATATAGAGGGCGCGTGGTCTTTATTACGGGATCCATTGTTAAAAGTGCGATTGAAGTGTGTGGTACGGCAGTGGTAGGGAGAAAGTCTGGCGATGCGTGGTGGAATGATGAAATTGCGGCAGCCCAAAAAGAAAAGAAAGAAGCGCACGACAGAACGTTGCACATTACAGGTATTAGCGATGAGGAGAGAAATAGACTTAAAAATGATTACAGACACAAAAAGAGAAAAGTTAAACGATTAGTCAAAGAGAGTAAAGAGAAAATCAGAACAGAAGAAGAGAACAAAATACAAAACGGCTTTGGAGGAATAATGAAACTACTATATAAACAGTTGAAGGAAAGTAAAAGTACAGAGTTTGCTAACATGAGAAACAGCACAGGTGAAATGCTATATGATATAGACGGGATAGTAGACGCTTTAAAAGACTCTTTTAAAGAACTATTAGGAGGTGAAGATATAGGACAACAAAACTGCGACATAGAACATAATGCATTAGAAAACCCAATTGAAAAAGTCTGTGTCACTGAGGTCAGAGACATAATAAAGAATTTGAAAAACGGTAAGGCTGCTGGTGCAGACAGTATTAGCGCTGAAATGCTTAAATACGGTGGCGAGTACATGCCTCACAGGTTGTGCGAATTGATAAATTTGTGTATCGAGACAGGAAAAGTCCCAGACTATTACTATACCATTAAACCATTTCCCTTTCAGGGTAGGCGTGACACTACCCGATTCGGGTAGTGTTTCTAGGTTTTTCTTGTAGTTATAAATAACTACAAGTGTGGGCTCACCACACCCACGATGTGCCAACAGCACTCATGTCAGTATTCTTGAATGGTCACCCATCCAAGTACTAACCGCGTCCAACGCTGCTTAACTTCAGTGATCTGACGAGAACTGGGTTTTTCAGCGTGGTATGGCCGTATGGATTGGAGAAAAGCGATTATCGTACCAATATACAAAAGAAAGGGAGACAGAAGTAACTGCAGCAATTACAGAGGTATCAGCCTACTAAGTACCGTAAGTAAAATATACTCAAAAATACTTATTCGTAGGGTAATGGAAATCACAGAAGAAAAAATATGGGAAGTCCAAAGTGGATTTATGCCAGGAAGATCATGTACAGATCAGATATTTAGCATAAGACAGATCACAGAAAAAAGCTTGAGAGTAGGAAAGAAAGTTTTCTGTGCATTTATTGACCTAGAAAAAGCATTTGACACGGTAAATAGAAGTAAACTTTGGGAAGTTCTTAAAGAGTACGGAGTAAATGGAGGGCTCCTGCAAGCAATAAAAACAATATATACAGGTAGTAAAGCGAGTGTAAGGGTAAACGGTGAGTGACTGGTTCGATATTACGAAAGGCGTGAAACAAGGATGCGTTATGTCCTCGTGGCTATTTATCATTTTCATGGATAAGTGTCTGAGAACTGCACTCTTCGACGAAGAAGGTGTAGATCTCCAAACAGTCAAGGTACGTGGGTTAGCTTTTGCAGATGACAAGATTGTTATGGCAGAATCAGTCGAGGACTTGCAAAGAATGTTGAATAAACTTCATACAAGCATGAAGGACATGGGACTCAAAATTAACGTAAATAAAACAAAAATCATGGTGTTTGAGGGAAAGAGTGAGAAAACAATGTGCAACATTATTCTAAATGATGAGAGATTCAAATAGCTTACAACAAATGCTCAATAATAATTATGATAGAAATATAAAATCTGAAATAGAATCTCTTGGCGAAAAAACAAAAACTTTTTAAAAAGAAAATCAAGATATCTTTATAACCAGAGCCGATAAAGGCAACATTTCTGTAATTTTAAAAACTTCGGATTATATAGATGAATGTAACGTTTTACTTCTTGATAGTACCACTTATAAAAAACTTAATAAAGACCCTACTAACAAGGTACAAGGTAAGCTCAACTCACTTGACAGTAATTTATTAAAAAATGAGCACATAAATTGTCATACTTCAAAACATCTAAAAAGTTATAACGGAGTCGCGCCAAGGTTCCATGGAATTCCGAAAATACACAAGGAATTTGAGTCTAATTTCTGAGTCTAGTGTCAAAAACAGTTGGGACCTAATTGATAAAATAAAAAACTTTCATATTCCAAGAAAACACAAAATAGTTTCACTCGATGTAAAATCACTTTTTACTAACATACCCAAAGAATTATTTTTAAAAAACATTAAAATTAACTGTTTCAAAATCAGACAGTACACGAACATTCCTGTTACATACTTTCTAGAATTGATGGAATTCTGCTTGGATAATGCATACTGCATGTTTCAAAATAAATTCTTCCAACAAATTTTCGGAACCCCGATGGGATCCCCCTTATCTAGTATAATATCGGACCTTGTGATGGAGAGCCTTGAGAGTCACGTTATAAAAAATTTACCTTTTAAACTTCTGTTTTACTATCGCTATGTCGATGACGTGCTTACTTGCTTACATGAAGACAACATCAACGAACTACTCGATAAGTTCAATTCTTACCACCCACGTATTCAATTCACAATTGAAATCGAAAATAATAACGAAATTAATTTTTTAGACATCACATTGATTAGGTCTAACAATACTATTATCACCAATTGGAATAGAAAAGATACCTGGTCTGGCAGATATGTAAATTTCAATTCTAACATAGCTTTCAAAGATAAAATCTCGATAATAAATAGTTTGGTAGGCAGGGCCGTATCTTTATCCGATATAAGGTTTAAAAACGAAAATTTGAAAATTGTTGAACACACCCTCAGATCAAATGATTATCCTACACATTTTTATAAGAAATATATAAACAAAAGATCAGACTATTTAAACAATAAAAATTCTAATCCTTGCCATTTAACGCTAAACGATGTATCAGGTTTTCCAATAGACAAGATTATAGTTCTACCTTTTGTCAACGAACTTGCTACATTTTATAAAAGGATCTTTAGAGCATTTAACTTACTTGTCACATTTAAATATGAGAAAGATCCCTTTCAGTGTTTTACTAAATATAAAGATAAAATTCCTACTGAACTCAGAACTCATTTAGTTTGTCTGGTTCCTTGTGAGTGTGGATGCGTGTACATAGGACAAACCGAGCGTTATTTTAAAGATAGGATAAGAGAAAACAAATATGATTGTAGAAACGACTCTAGAGATTTTAAGTAGCGAACGTTATTATAATAAACGTACGTTTAAGGAAATGTTCCATATCATCAAACAGAACAATACTGTTAACAAAAGATCAGACACTAACTTTTTAAGTGACGTACCCCATAATCTTATAATTTTAACTAACGAACACAAACAATGTTGAACATTCAAAATTCTCCCGCGCTTATCTTTACTCCCACCTACGCACAAAAGAGGTACATCCTCCTACGCACATAAGGGTTATTTTTTGTCTTACCTTCACTCCTGGACAGGCACCCTATCAATGCGGAGTGCTGCCCAATATCGTTTCATATTATTTAATTAAATGCTTCTGCCTGTCCAGGAGTGGAGTAAATAGAAATAATAAATGATCTTTTCTTATAAAAAGTTTCGACCAATAACGAATTTTTTCGTAATTATCAATATTCACGTATTCATAGACTTTTTCTATTCCGTATATCTCACGTAAGTAGAATACAGGCTTTCCACTTCTGTAACTGATCTTTCCTCATCCTATGGAATTTTATAACGAAAAAAAAAACATATTCTATTTCTAGTGTTAGACGTTCCTTCTGTTAATGTATTCCTGATGAGGCCTGGCGTCGCCGGGCGAAAGCTCGAAATTAAATAAAGTTTTTATGAAAAAACGATCAGACTAGTAGATCGCAAACCGTCACCACATCGACAACCTACATTATTACCATATAATTTGTTTATTAAAAAAGTAAACAATTAATTAATAATATGAAACATTATACAAATATTCTGAAAAATATTCTGAAACTTGTAGTTAGATTCATGTATTTTGTTGACAATTCATCTTTTTTGATAGAACATTAATCTTCTTGGTCGAAAATGTATCTTTTTTGGTTGAAAATGTAAAAATTTGATTAAAAATTGGTATTTTTGCTCCAAGTTATTTTTTTATTAGAGTTTTTATCTGATAATAATTTAACTATTCCATTTTCAGTTTATCAGATAAAAATTGGACTGTTTGGCCGGATATTTAAGAATTTTGTTAAAAAGTCGTCTTTCTGGGTAGAACATTATTCTTGGTTGTTGACAGTTCATCTTTCTGGTTGATAATACAACTATCTTGTTATAAATTCATCTTTTTTATTGAAAATTATCTTTTTTGTTAAAAATTTATTCATTTATTTATTTTAAAGTCACTGTTTTCTAAAATATTA
Source organism: Andricus curvator (assembly GCA_932195095.1). Classification (NCBI taxonomy): domain Eukaryota; kingdom Metazoa; phylum Arthropoda; class Insecta; order Hymenoptera; family Cynipidae; genus Andricus; species Andricus curvator. The sequence continues at coordinate 492,573 of CAKNYM010052891.1, forward strand.
GACTTTTCAGCTCAAAAACTTCACTCTTTTGTTGAAAATTCAGCTGTCATGGTAGAAAAGTTAGCTTTTTGGGATGTAAATGAACTTTTTTGATCAAAAATCAACTGCTTTCTAAAAATTTGTTTTTCTTTTTGAAAATTCTCATATTTGGTTGAACTTTAATCTTTTTTGTTTGAAAATTCGACCATTTGATTGAAAAGTTTTTTGGCACGTGGAGCAAAGAATGAAAAAGTGAGGTTATAATGCCAAAAAGTTACAGCATAACGTCTATACTACCTTTATAGCATACTAAAAAGAAGAGTGGAATCTTTTTGTGCAATTGGTCTCAATTCTGGATCCCAATTCTCAATCTATTTAACATTTTCACGCAAAGACGAACAATAAATGATCTTCGAAATGTCGATGCTTTCTCGAAGTTCACTGTCGGAAATCCTAGAGAGCTGGTTAATTTTAGTTTCATATGAACACCTCACCTTGCTCTAAAAACTTTGCGTAAATGATTAACGAGGTAAATTGAGAATTATTTAAAGCGATTTATCCACATGACTTCACCGGTTTATATGTTTACTGTTCCTCACTTTTACAAAGTTGTCTTCCTTTCGTCCGTTCGTTGCCAAATAATCGATCGGAAGACTAATCGAATACATTCAAGATTAGCGCGGCAAATTCAAATATAAATAAGTATAAACTCTAAACAGATTTAAGAAATACCTACAATAATTAGTAGTAACTTCATAATTGTATATTTATTAACTAATTTAATGCGTCCGTAAACATACATTTTTAGACATTTTGTTCAAATGAATTTAGGGTTTCTTTAGTTTTTTCTCGTTTCTTATATTCTTTGCATATGAGAAGTTAAATTTAACTAATCATCTTTAGATTAGTCACTGAACTGAAAATTAGTTGAATATTCACTAATTAAGACAGGAAGTAATTTTAAATGTAATGATTCTAATTTTTAAACTGACTCTGATTTACAGAGGGTAGCCTGGTGTGGCCCCGACCAGGACAACAACAGTAGCCATGATCAGGGCCGCATTGAGCTAACCCGATCGGGGCCATGTCGGGAATCAGGATCAAATTGGGCAATTTCTCCACGGGATATCAATCATATTTGAAAGAATACAAAAATATACTGAAACCTGGATATAAGAAACTTGGGTTTACGACGTTCCTAGAATTTCAGTCCTCAGCATTTTGATGATACGGGCACCGCGGGACCGAAAGAGAGGCGGTTCTCAGTCATGCGTGACGAACAGCAACGCAGCGACAGAGTGAGCAGTACCCTCGGCGTTTTGGTTACGTCAGATTGCTTCATCTATTAGCATGAGTCCAAATCGAACAGAAATGATTCACATAACCCTGAATGTTTACGTTTGGATTTCCTGGATTTATGATCAAGGCCACTAGAAACTATGCCTGAAACCGTGCTTAAATCCAGGTTCCAGTGTAATTCAATTGAATAGGATGTTTACTAGAGTGAATAATTTTTCAATTTTTTCTTCTTTTTAATCAGAAAACATCTTCTGTTTTTTATCCAAATAGTTGAACCTTCAATCGGAAGGGATAGATTTAAAAAACAAAGTTGAATTTTTAACCAAAGAAGATATTTTTTCAACTGATTGGTCGAATTCTTAAACAAAAATAATTAATTTTCACTAAAGAGAGTTGCATCCTGTACCAAACAGTTAAATTTTCAATCCAAGATGAAAAATTTTCTATCCAAAATGACAAATGTTCAACAAAGAATTGAAATTTTTGATAAAAAAGATTAGCTTTAACAAAATAGTTGAATTTTTAACAAAATAATGAAATTTAAAAAGAATTGAATCTCAACTAAACAAATTATCTTTAACCATAAAATGAATGATTAAAAAAGAATTTCAACCAAGTAGTTGAATTTCGATTTAAAAATTTAACCAAAAAGATTGATTCTCAACGAAGAATGTAATAGTTGATATTTCAACCGAACAAAAATTTTTATTTCAAAACAAAAGCAGTTTCATTCAACCAAGAAAGATAAATTTTCAGCAAAATAATTGAATCTTTAGTCAAAACAGATTCATTTTCAACCAAGTAATATTTTTCTTTTTAGAGAACATGTCAAACTCATTATTGTATTTTCAAGCCAAAAAGTCGAACTCTCTACAAAACAATTAAATTTTCCATCAAAATAGAATTTTCAACCAAATAGTTGAATTTTCTAAGAAAAATAATTTTTTATCAAAAGACGAATTTGTAACAAATTAAATAATTTTTCCACTGAACAGTTTGAACAATGGATGTCATGTCATGTTAGTCCAAATTTTATTGAGGAGAATTAACTTTCAATAAAAAATTAATTTTCTACAAAACAGTTTCATTTCGTACCAAATAGTTGATTGTATGCCAAAAAGTTTAATTTTCAACGAAGAACCCCAAAAATATGAAAAAAATTCCGCAAATAGTTATAATTTTGACTTTGGAACCGGGAATTTCGTAAAAAATTATAATTTTGTCTCGAAACAGGTAATATTTGACATGAAACAAAATTTTTTGAAGAATAATTTCGAATCTGATTAATAGAAAGGGAATTTGCGAAAAAAATCTCAGTTACAAGTCAGAAGTCATCAGATTTTTTAATCTTCCTTGTTGCAAATCAAAATTTGCTTAAATTTAAAAAGTATTTTCTTTAGAATTAAAAATTTTCCAAAGTTTGAAACTTTCCTATCCTGAATAAAAAAAAAAAAGAGTTTCTATATTTCTGAATTGTAATAAAAACTTTAGAAAGGGTAATTCGCGTAAATAATTAATATTTGACGTGGAAGAGATAACTTTTTACATAGAACGGGAATTTTTGAAAATAATTTTAATTCTTATTTCCAAAAAGAGAATTTAGTAAACAAACCGATCTTTTAATTCAGAATTAGAATTCTTTTCCAAAATTTCCTGTTCCAAATCAGAAATCTTTCAAATCTTTTAAAATGTTTAGAAATCTCTTGAAGTCACTTAATTCTGTTGAGCTTTCCTAAATATACCGGGAAAAATTAAAAATTGACCCGGAAAAAACCGGCACATGACCGGGAATTTAAAATAATCTCTTTATGTTGAAAGTTTAAAATATTGTTATCTTGAACTCTTAAATCGGGAATGATTTAATATTCAAAGTTTCTAATTATTAATTCTTCAATCGCAAAAGTTTTTGAACGATTTGTTTGAAATTTTTTATTTCTAAAATTGTTTCATTTTCAATGTTTCAGTATAAGGTGATTCTATTTTGAAAGGTACAATTTTAATTCAAAAATTTTGTCATTTAAATTTATTCAGAAAAAAGATCTTCTTTCGCTCCGCTGAGATTCGAACGCCAGGTCAACTGATTACCGGTCAGGTGCTCTACCACTGAGCTACTAGAGAGATCGGAAAAAGAATCCTTTTTCTGAAACACGCTTTCTTTTGCAAGATGTTATGTTTTAATACAAGTCAATTTTACTAGGAATCTGCATTATCATCGGAGATGGTAACGATCAATCAGAAAAGAAATCTTTTCACACATCGTGAAAAATGGAAATCTACAATATCGATCAAAGTTATCTCCTCTAATACAGAAAATCTTTAACGTCTTTTCAGACTAGATAGAGATATAAATTAAAATTTGTTTAAATTAAATTTATTCAGAAAAAAGATCTTCTCCTTTCGCTCCGCTGGGATTCGAACGCCCAGTCAATTGATTGCCGGCCAGGTGCTCTACCACTAAGCTACTAGAGAGATCGGAAGAAGAATCCTTTTTCTGAAACACGCTTTCTTTTACAAGATAGATTTCCATTTTTCACGATGTGTGAAAAGATTTATCTTCTGATTGATTGTTACCATCTCCGATGATAATGCAGATTTCTAGTTTAATTTAAAAAATCGTAAACTTAATAATTTTTTCTAATGGCAATAAAATAGTCTCAAAAAGGATGGAGTTTATTGATTAGTCTTTTTTCATTTTTTTGTTGTTTCAAATTGGCCCTGAAAAAATTGATGTGAATTTTTAATAACAAAATAAAAGTAAAAAGAGCTTAAAAAATGATTGATGAGTATTTAAGATAACGTAGATCGTAAAAAGTAACCATGGAAATGTAGATTCCACCACAGTCTGAGTTAAGGGTCGGCTTCAAGTCTGCCTCGGTAATTGGAGAACTCTTCTAGAAAGTGGCTTCTTCTGTCCAGAAACTAGATCCAAACAAAAGTTTTGAAAATAATTCAAGACTGCAAATGGCGAGCGTTCTTAGTCCTTAAGTATTAAAACTCTTCGAAATGGAGTTTACCATTTTTTTATTACTTTTAACACTCAATTAATGCTTTTATGAATTTTCTCGCCAAAATTCTAATTTCTTTCGCTAGAGTTTGTAATTGAGAGTTTATTCAGTCAGTTTAAAAGCGAGGAGAAAGAAACGAACATGCAAAGCAAAAAACGAATGAGAAAAATGAGCCTTTCTAGATATTTTTAAAACTTTATACTTAACTTAGCAAAGGTTGTAATATTTAAATTATTAAGTACTTGATCTTAGTCCATATTTTAAAAAAAAATTTCAAAATTGTTAAATTTTTAGCATACAAAAATGAATTTTCTTCCAAATGTTCGAATTTCAAACAAAAAAATGTCGAACTTCAACCAAAAAAGGTTTATTTTGAAAAAATAGTTAAGTTTTTACATAGAAAGGTGAATTTTTTAGAAGACGGTTGAATTTTCAACGAGAAACAAGTCTCAAAGAAAAATGTAATAGTTGATATTTTAGCAACAACAAAAAAACAAATTTTCGACGAATAGTTAAATTTTCAACTAAAGAGTTGAACTTTCAGAAAAATGATTGAAATTCAAAACTACAAAATGAAATACATGATCCTTTAAACAAATAGTTGAATTTTAAACTACAGAAGATAAATTTTCAATCATAAATTCAAATGTTAAATTTTCAGTAGAAAAAATTAATTCTAAAAAAAGTATAATTTGAAAAAACTCCAATTTTCAACGAAAGAGATGAATTGTTATCTAATATGATGGAAATTTTTAACAAAAATTAGGAATTTTATGTGAAAACACTGGATTTTTAACCCGAGCATAGAAATTTAGCAAGAAGACTAGTTTTCTATCAAGAAATAAGAATTTTCAACTGAAAATGATCAGTTTCCAATCAAAAATGGAAGTCACATTTTAAGTTGAGAAATTTAATTTTAAGAAAAAAACGAATTTTCTACAGAATAGTTAAATTTTAAACCAAAGAGTGAAACTACCAACCAAAAAAATAAATTTTCGAGAAAATAGTTCCAAATAGTTCAATTTTCAATCAGAGATGATTTTCAAATAATTATATATATATATATATATATATATATATATATTATAAAATAAATATATGTATTATTATTAAATAAATATATAATATATATAATATTTTCAAATAATAAGTTAAATTTTTCAACCAAAAAAAAAAGAATTTTTTGTAAAACAGTTGCATTTTCAACCCAAAAGTATGATTTCAAAAAAAAGTTGCTCTTCAACAAAGCTGTTGTATTTTTAGCCAAAAAAGAGGAAATTTCAAACCATAAATATTATTAGTTTTCCACGAAAAAGATTAGTTTCCTACCAAAAAGACGAATTTTTCTCTAAAAAAGAATTTTCTACAAAACAGAATTTTTCAAACACAAAAATAAATTTTCAACTAAAATGATGAATTTTTCAACAAAAAGAATAAGTTTCTGTAAAACGGTTCAATTTTTAACCGGAAAATATAAATTTAGAAAGAAATTAATTTTTCACTGAGCGATTTCTTTTTTAAGCAAAAAAGAGAGAAATTCAAACTCAGAAGATTAGTTCTCTAGAAGAAAAGAAAGAATTTGCAACCTAAAGGATCAATTTTCAAATCAAAAATGGAAAAGGAAAAAAAAAATGGAATTTTCTGAAGAAAAAAAATACAGTTGAATTTTCAATCCTAACGTATGGAATTCACCAAAAAGTTAATTTGCAACCAAGCAGTTTCATTTTTAACTAATGGAGAAGAAATTTCAAGCCAAGAGGATTATTTTTCCACACAAAAATACGAATCTTCAATTAAAAATGATAAATTTTAACAAAAAATGCGAAAGTTACATTTTCAGTTGAAAAAAATTAATTTTAAACCAAAAAAAAATTCTTCAAAATTGTTAAAATTTTAACCAAAGAACCATCAACCAAAAAAAAAGAATTTTAACGAATAAAATAAAGTAGATATATTTCAACCAAAAAAGATTCCAAATTCAAATCAAAAGTAGTGAAGTAGTTAAATCCTCAACCAAATAAATAAATTTTCAATAGAAAAGATCAATTTTCTACCCAAAAAGACCATTTTTTAACAAAAGTTACGTTTTCTAGCTAAAAGGTCGAAAAAAAGAATAGTTGACTTTTAAACCAGAAAAGAAGAATTTTTAACAAGAAAGTTAATTTTCCATCAAGAAAGATACATTTTTATCAGAATAGTTGAATTTTCAATTAAAGAGGATAGATTTTCAAACAAAAATGGAATCGTTAAATTTTCAGTTTAAAAAAATAATTTTCGACAAAAAAAAAGATATTTCAACCAGTTGAATTCAAATAAAAAAGACGAATTTGTTGCGAAATAGTTGAATTCTTAAACAACAGGATACATTTTCAAAAACAAAATTAATTTTCTACCCACATAGACGAATTTTCAACAAAATACATGCATTTTCTACCAAATAGTTGCATGTTAAATTAATAAAGGAAATATTTTCAACCATGAATGGAATAACTTTTCAGATAAACAATTTATTTTATAAAAAAAACGAATCTCCAACAAATCAGTTAAATATAAAAAAATAGTTTGATTTTCAACCAAAATGTTTAGTTTTCTGAAAAATAAATTAGTTTCCTACTAAATTGTTGAATTTTTAATTTAAAAAAAATGAATTTTCTACAGAACAGCTGAATTTTCAACGTAAACGTTAATTTACGAACAGGTAGTTGAATTTTCAACTCAAATAATGAATCTTCAGCCAAAAGAATTTTTTTTACAAAGTCATTTAAATTTAAACCAATTAGTTGATTTTTCAACCTATAAAATAAATTCTCGAAAATAATGTCATAATTAATATTTCAACAAAAAACGATTTCAATTTTTAATCAAAAACAGTTGAATGAATCCAAAAAACATGAATTTTCAAAAAAATAGTTTAATTTCTGACCAAAACCGGTTAATTTTCTACGGAGAAGATTAATTTTTCACCAAGAATGATGAATTTTTAATAAAATACATAAATTTGCAACTAAACTGTTGAATTTTTATCCAATAAGATCAAATTTCTACAGAAAAGATGAAATTGAACAAATTAAATAATTGCTCAACCAAATAGCTGAATTTTAGACTAATAAAGACAAATTTTCAAACAAAATTGAAATATATAAATTTGCAGTAAAAAAAACTAAATTTTTAACAAAACCAGAAAGGATCAATTTTCAGCCAAAAATAGAATTGATACGTTTTCAGTGAAAATAATGAATTCTCAATCGAAAAAAAACAACAAATTTTAGCATAATAGTTAAATTTTCATACAAAGAGATGAATTTGCAACTAAAATTACGAATCTTAGAAAAAATGAATTTGCAAGAAAGAGATCAACATGAAACCAAATAGCTGAATTTTTAACTAAAAAAGACAAAATTTTTTAAATAAAAATGGAATATATAAATTCTTAGTGAAAAAAATGCAATAGAACCTGACAGGACAATTTTTAGCCAAATATGGAATACTCACATTTGCAGTGAAAAAACTTAATTCTCAGCCGAAATAAAATCGCATTTTAGCAAAATAGTCAAATTTTCAAAAAAAGAGATGAATTTTCAACCAAAATGATGAATCTTTAAGAAAAAATTAATTTTCAAGAAAGAGTTCATCATTCAACCAAAGAGTTGAATTTTCTAATAAAAAAGACAAACTTTCAATTAAAAATGGAATATATCAATTTTCAGTAAAAAAAAATTCAACAAAAACAGAGAGGATCCATTTTTAGCCAAAAATGGGTTAGTTACATTTTCAGTAAAAAAAATCAATTCTCAACCGGCATGGAATCGCATTTCAGCAAAATAGTTAATTTTTCAAACAAAACATATGCATAAACAAGAAAATACATGAATTTTCAACAAAAAATATAATGGTAGACATTTAAACAAAAAAAAAAAAAAAAGAACTTTCAACCAAGAATGGTTTCATTTTCGTATTGGGTTCTATTAATTCAGTTGAAATTTAAGTTCAAAAACGAGAGAAATGGCAAGTTTCTTAAAAACAGGGAAAAGAATAAGAATTCTTTAAAGAAGGGGAAAATAATTTATGGACGGACCCCAATCTGTTGAGTAAATCTGCCTTCAGAATTGGGTTTTCATTAGTGATGCATTCGAGACGATTTCGAGAAAATTCGAGATTTTCTTGAAACATGTTCAGGTGAACTGAAAACTTGATGAAGATCGAGAATCTCAAGTTAAAAATTTCGAGATCTCGAGTCAAGAATCTCGAAACTTTTTATTTCAGATTCTCGATCTCCATGAAGTTTTGAGTTCACCTCAACATGTTTCAAGAAAATTTCGAATTTTCTCGAAATCGTCTCGAATGCATCACTAGTTTTTATATTCTTAAAAAAAAAAAAAATCTGGATTCTTTGAAGAGCCATCACTCGGCGCCTATTATGGATAGAAGGTTCTTTTTTTAACTTCCTTAGAGTTTTCTCTAGTTTAATTTTACTTTTGAACATTTTATTCTCAAATGCAATGGAGCAGGTTATTCTAAGCAAACACTATAAATTATAGAATGAATGGCTAATATGAATAATCTGATGGCATTGCTATCTTTGGAATGAATGTTTCAGCCTAATTTTCTATATAATACTTTTTCCACTTGTTCATCATTCACAAATGTTATGACTTTCAAATTTTTTCTATTCAGCTCGTACTGGTTTTCCCTACATCAGAGTCAGCTGGGTAATTCAGCTGTCAACAACTTTCAAATATACTTGACACCCGTATCTATTTCTCTTGAATTCTTCATATTTCCGGAAAGGAAAACGGCGAAAAGTTTAGTTTGGCATACAAATAGCTTAGGTAAGTTGGAACATGAGTTGGGATGTAGGAAGGGAATGTCAGGAGATAGGGTTGTCTGGGAAAGTAGACGTTCTTCTAAAGCGGACTATTTGAATTTGGTATTCCTGAGGTGGTGACGTGGCTGAAATAGACGTGCTCTAGGCTGAATCCTTCGAGCTGACTCGCAAGCAAACAGAGCAGAAACAGGACAACGTATACGTGTACTTTTCCTTGCTTCCATTTCCCTCAAGAGGGTATTCTTTCCTGACATTTTTCTTTGGGCGAAATCACAGCTGTGCGCTAAAAGCCACATGTTCGCAACATGTTTATTAGCGAATTTTTCATTAAATCCTCAAAAGATTGAAAAAATAAAATTAGGGAACACACGTTTATTAACGTGACGCGAATGTTCCTTCGAGCACAGTATCCCTCAATGAAACGGCTGTGAATTCGAAAGAATGCATTTGCTTCCTCATAGAGGAAGCATTAGTTATTTTTTTTAATGATAGACAAACCAAAGTCTTCATTGTCATCAATTTAAAAATAGGAATTTACAAAAAATTACAAAAGGATACAAAAAAAAAAAACTTCAAATAGAAAGACAAATCAGAGAAACCAAATTTTGTATTCGAAATGATAATTTTTCGAGCTGGAAAAGGGAAGGGAAAAGTTCTGTCGCACCCTATCCCTTTCCCAACTTTATGGTTTCTTCACAAAAATTGTCAGAATTATTCTATTACAAAATTTGTGATCAAAAAGTATTTTCTATTCATGCGTCAACTTTAAATTATGTCGCTGAAAGAAGTTTTTCTGTTTGAACAGATGATTCAAATATTATAAATGAATATAACTTCCTTAATCTTCAATAAAGTGTATTAATATTATAGATCAATCGATTTGCCTCTAATCAAAGAATATTTTCCCTCCTTGCATCAGTTTTGAATTATGTTAGTGAAAAAAGTTTTACAATAAAAAAGCATGTTTTCAAATATTATGCATTACCATAGCTTCCTTGCTCTTCAATAAAACGTATCAATATCATAGGTCAATCGATTCGTCTTGAATCAACACAACTTTTTTATTCTTGCATCAACTTTAAATTATGAGAATGAGAAAATTTTTACTATAAAAATAGTTTTTTAATATAATATAAATGACCATAACTTCTTTACTCTTTGATAAAATGTATTGCTATTATAGGTCAGCCGATTCCTCTCGAACCAAGGAGTCTTTTATATCCTTGCATCAACTTTGAATTATATTGAAGAAAAAAGTTTTACCATAAAAAACCGTATTTTCAAATATTATGCATTACCATAGCTTTCTTACTCTTCAATAAAATGTATGAATATTATAGGTCAATCGATTCATCTCAAATTACAACATCTTTTCTGTTCTTGCATCATCTTTTAATTATGCTGATGAAAAAAGTTTTACTACAAAAAACCGATTTTCAAAATATATGAATTACCATAACTTCCCTACTCTTTAGTAAAATGTATTAATATTATAAATCAATCGATTTGCCTCGAACCAAGGAATCTTTTATATTCTTGCATCAACTTTGAATTATGCTAATGAAAAAAGTTTTACTATGAAAAACCGATTTTTTAGATATTATTGAGTACTAAAAAAATGAAATAAATATTTTTAGAAATCCTTTGGTCAATTTCAAGATATTAGTGGTGAAAATTAGCCCTCCCAATTTCATCAATTTATCTGGAACCGTTTTCAAGTTAACGTGTTCACAAAAAAGTGTGACATCCACACACACGCACACATCCGGATGATTGCTTAGAACATTGCATTAGACATTTTTGAATTGAGGAAGGTTTAATTAAATGAATTTCAAATTCTAGGAAAATGTTACCATTACAAAGCTGCCTCTATGAGGAAGCAAAAATGGGTTGAACGAAAATGCAAAAAAAAACGGGCAACGAGTTGTTGTTTGTCACCGCTCTAGTAACTAAAAACCATGAAATTTTGAATAATAGCTGATCCTTTTTTTAATTTGACAGAAAAAAAACAAGGTTGAAGCTGACACTTCTTTCAATCATATTTGAAAGAATAGAAAAAAAATACTGAAACCTGGATTTAAGAAACCTGGGTTTACGACGTTCCTAGAATTTCAGTCCTCGAAAGGACCGCCGTAATTTGAGAGAACGCCGTTCACGGCAAATAGAACATGAAAGAGTGGAATAATTCAATTATAAAATTATAATTATTGTGAAATATTACATATTCTTAATATTATTACTACTAATCTTTGATTCTTAATTGTGAATTTTCGAAATTAAATAATCTTCAGTTTATAAAAGATTTGCAATTCAATGTTCTGCAATTTTAAAGAGTTAGAATTGTCAATTCTTGAATGTTGAAAATTTAATTAATAAATTTAATTTTGAAGATTTACAATTGAAAAATCTTCAATTTTGAAAGATGCATAAATAAAAATTCTTGAGTTGTGATGATTTTGAAGATCAAAAGTCAAGAGTTTTCAATTATGAATCTTCAAAATTGATGAAATTTAAAATGTGAATCATTTAAATGACAGCATTTTTCATTGTAAAACTTAAAAGTCTCATAATTTTTAAATTGTAAATTGAAAAAATTCGAGGCTCTTCAATTTTAAAGATTTACAATTCAAAGTTCTACAATTTTGAAGATTGAGAATGCAAATTTTTCAATCTTGACGATATGCAGTTTTTATGTTTTCAATTTTAAGAGATTTGCAATTCACTTTTCTGCCATTTGGAAGAGTTAAAATTGAAATTTATTTAATTTTTAAGATTTATATTTTAAATGTTTTTTTCTAAATATGTAATTCAGTTTTGAAGATTGAAAATGGAAAATTCTTCAATTTATAATATATTCAATTGAAGATTCTTCAATATTTAATGTCTATTATCGGAAATTTTTTGAAATAGTTCAATTTTAAATTATTAAAATTGAAATTTATTTGATTTTCAAGATTTATATTTTAAAGGTCTGTAATTTTGAATATTTTTTAAAATATATCACGAAATAAATTTTTTGATTAAAAATGTAAATGTCTTTTATCTTAATGAAAATCTTGTTTGTTGAAATATCAACTATTACATTTTTCGTTGAAAACTTATCTTCATCGTTGAAAGTTGAACTAATTTCTCAAAAGTTGATTTTTTTTGTTTCGAAATTCATGACTTTAGTTGAAAATTATTTTTTGTTTGTTAAAAATTAATGTTTGTTACCGCAAATTTAACTATTTTGTTGTAATTTCATTTTATGGTTGAAAATTAATTCTTTTATTGAAAATTCATATTATTGGGATTTGGTGAAAAATTCAACTATTTGGTACCAAATTAAACAGTTATATGGGAAACTCTAATTTTTCATTTAAAATTCATTCCCTTAATTGAAAATTTAACTAGTTCCTTTACAGTTAAAAATGGAAATTTTTAAATTTAAAACTTCAACAATTTAATTTACACATTTTTTAAAAAGAAAATGATATTAACTAAAAATTAATCAAATACAATTTGGACTCGCATAACATTTATTGTTCAAATTAATTAATCAAAAATATAGGTTCTTTGTTGGATAATTCCTTTTCGCTAGAAAATTAAACATCTTGGGTAAAAAGTCCACTATTTGGTTGAAAATGTATGTATTTCGTTTAAAAATTCGTCTTTTCTGGTAGAAAATTAATCTTTTGGTTGAAATGTCAACAGTTGGTTGAAAATTCAACTAGTTTGTTAAAAATTTATATATTTTTTGAAAATTTGTCTTTTTTGGTATAAAATCCGTTTTTGGTGTTAAAAATGCAGCTGTTTTTGACTTAAAACTAAAATATTTTTTTTTCATAGTAATATTAACTATTACATTTTTGTTAAAAATTCCTCTTTTTGGGTTGGAAATTGAACTTCTTGATTGAAAGTTGAACAACTTTCTTAAAAGTTCATTTTTTTGTTTCAAGATTCATAATTTTAGTTAAAAATTCTCTTTTTTTTTGCTGAATTGTCTTTTTTATTTCAAATTCTTCTCTGGTAGAAAATTAATCTTCTTGATTGAAACGTCAACTAACGATTTTTCTAAATTAAAAATTCAACTATTTTGTCGACTATTTTACTTTTCGGTTTAAAATATCATCTGTTACTGTAGAAATTTCACCTTTTGTATGAAAAATTGCAACCTTCTGGTAAAAATCTAATCCTTTTGGTAGTAAAATATTTTTCTAGTTGGAAATTTAACTGTTCTGTAGAAAATTCATATTTTCAGTTTTAAAATTTAACAATTTAATAGAAAATTAAATTATTTTCTTGAAAATTTAACGATTTTGTTAAAAAGTCATACTTCTTTGTTAAAAATTCAACTGTTTTGTTTAAAATTCGTCTTTTTGACTTGAAAATTCAACAAATTTATTGAAATTCATTTTTCTTGCCTAACTATTTTTCTAAATTAAAAATTCAACTATTTTCTCGAAAATTTATTTTCTTGGTTTAAAATATCATCTGTTACTGTAGAAATTTCGCCTTTCGTAGTAAAAATTGCAACCTTCTGGTTAAAATCTCATCTTTTTTGGTAGTGAAATATTTTTCTAGTTGAAAATTTAACTGTTCTGTAGAAAATTCATATTTTCAGTTCTAAACTTTAACAGTTTAATAGAAAATTTAATTATTTTGTGGACAATTCTTTTCTGTTGTATAAATCCAGCTGTTTTAAATTTCTAATTACAATCTTTTTTGTTAAAATATCATCTATTAAATTTATTATCGACAATTCATCTTTTTAGTTTGAAAATTAAGGTCCTTGGTTGAAATTTGAACTATCTTTCTTAAAAGCTCAGCTTTTTGGTTAATTCATAATTTTAGTTCGAAATTCGATTACTTTTTCTGTTGAAAATTAATTTTTTTTAACCTGAAAATGTAAATATTTCGTTAAAAATTCGAATGATTTTTTGAAAATTCCACTATTTTGTATAAAATTCATACTTTGGGTGCCAAAATTCAACCATTTAGCAGAAAATTCATATTTGGTTATAATTTTTCATATTTTGTCAAAATTCGTTTGCTGCAAAATTAATTCTTTTCGTTCCAAATGCCACTGTTTATTTTACAATATCAAAAACAAACTAATTGAAAATCCATAATGACAAATTTTCGAATATTGAGAGTTCTGCACATTTTTGAAACGAAATCTCTTGAAATTCTTTGGATTTTATAAATATAACTTAAAACTATATATAATAAAATTTTACTTAGCAATTAAAAAAAAGTACAATTTGAAATTTTCAATTTCAATCGATATATTTAAAATTTGCGTTGAATATTTTTACAATATTATAACATCTTTCTAAAAACAAAAGTGTCAAGACAATTGGTAAAAATGAGTCTTGGTTTAAAAAATATATTTTTTAAAGGCAATGCATATTAGTTTCTAATTTATTATTTGAAAAATCGTAACAAATTTATTTTTTAGACGAAAAAGCGGATGTTTATGAACATATGCAGCTTAAATTAGTATTTTATTCCCATTTTATTAATAATATAAAATATTTTTACAATAAGATAATATCTTGCTAGAAACAAAAGTGTCAAGTCATTCGTTAAAAGGGAATCTTGATACGGACAATTTAAAAACCCTTCAAGACTTTTTAAACCATTTTTAATTGTTCAAATAGATTTTACTTCTTTAAACAGTTTTTTTTCTGAAACATGTAAAAAATAATCGTATTTTCTAAATAAAATATAATAGTTGGTCATTGTTTGAAGTAATAAATTTGTTTTAAAACTATTCTGCAATTCAAATGCAATTCAAATGCTAAAATGAAAAGGAATTTAAAATTAAGATTCTAAACATTATTTTCTCTGATACGCAATACTGGAGGACTTTTGTATTATTCTAATTTTTTTCTTCATTTTTTTTTTAAATACAAAGAGTTTCAAAAGATTTCGTTTCAAACATTTTTAGAACTCTTAATATTCGAAAATTTGCCATTATGCATTTTCAAATAGTTTGTTTTAAATATTTTAAAATAAAAATCCAGGGACGTGAACAAATTCGCGCGCGTGCGTTTAGTGCAATCTGGGGCAGAAATATTTAATTATACTTGTCAGTGTCAGGATTAAATTACTATCAATTAAGTAATTTTTAGAAGAAGAAATATTCTTGATTGTATCTTTGACTTGCTAAACATTTTTTATGTTTTTCGGGCTTTTTTATATTGCCATGAATGTATTTTAAACGACCTAAGTATCCTGGAATTGGAAAGACTGGAATGAAGCATAGAAGAGCTGTGCGTCGATGGTGGGAGGGAGCCAAGTTCGGGAGCCAAGTTCAGGAGCCAAGTTCGGAAGCCAAGTTCGGGAGCCAATATCGGGAGCCAAGTTCGAGAGCCAAGTTCGAGAGCCAAGTTCGGGAGTCACGTTCGGGAGCCACTGGTTGAATCTATCATTTGGCGTCACTATATAGTATATATTCAGTAACGCTATTTTAGTTGAGTCACATACTGATTCACCCAGTCAAAGTCGGAAAATCACTGGTTCACCAGTGATAATTCAACATACTGATTCAACCAGCGACAATTTCACTGGTTCAATTTAAAAGAGTTCCGGACAGACCTTGTAGGTGGCATTTTGTTGAACAGTATAATTAATAAATAATTTATAATTTATAAATGCCTGTAATTACAAGAGAGTGAAATAACGAAACTCACCGACGACATTCAGGTGCACGAAATGGCTCATATGTGGGGTTGTGGAGACCTGGCATTCGTAAAGCCCGCTATCTCGGTGCTGAGGATACTTTATTTGAAGCGTCCAATCGTCTGACTGTACGTTGTGAATTGCTCGAAATCGCTGGTCATTCGTGTACGTGTAACGACCGATGGTCAGTAGGTGGATATCCCTATATCGAACCCACGACACTTGTAGACTCATCTGAAAAAAAAAACAATTTTTGGGTTCTTAACATATTTAAAATAAATCATAAAAATATAATGTTAAAGATGGTAAAAATGGCATACTTCAGACCAAAAGAAATCATTTGTTGGATCCTTTATTTCAATTCGACGTTTCGAAAACTTATAGTTTTCCTCATCAGGTTAAAAATTATTGAGTAGAGAAGTTTATTAATGTCTCCTTTTCAATTTTTTTATAAACAATTATGGAAAAAATGTGATATAAGAATTTTTTTATTGAATATAAGTGTAACACAAAAGTGAAAATTGTGACCTAAAGTTAACAAACACAATTGTCCACTTCGACCTGTAGTTTCATTAATGAATTCACCGACATATAAAATGGCTAATATTTTTAATAAAATTTTCGAAAAGCTTTAATAGTACCGAAATCACAAGTAAAACATTCTTTTAAATTTAAAAATATAATTTATTAAGATAACAATTCCACATGATCATATCATGGCTTCGCTAGATGTGTCTTCTTTATTTACTAACGTTGCAATTGAGTTAGTAATTAATAGTATTTTAAGTAGATGGATTAGCATAAAAAGCTATACAGATTTACCTCTTGATAAATTTAAAGAAGGAATAAAATTCCTAATGGAACAAACAGTACCATCCAATACAACATAAAATTTCTATAGTTTAAAATCTTATAGATACAGCTCTTAAATTATCACATGAATTATTCCACAAGTAAAATATTTAATTTATCAAAACAACTCTTTATTTGAATAATTATCCAATAGAATTTATTCAAACACAGATTAATAATAAAATTAAAACAATTACAGATTCTTTATCTAACCAAACTAATATAAATATAGTTAGGAATTTAATTTTTAAACCAACAGTATCTATTTCTTATAATAGAAAGTTATATTTTGAAATTAAAAGGATTTTAAATGATTTTAATGTCACAACAAATTTTATAACTGTTTCAAAACTTGATAAATTTATAAAATTAGGGAAAGATTTATTAGATAATATGCAACTTACTGATAATTTTAGACAACATCCAATTGATTGATTAATTGATTGGGAAAATGTTAAAGTTTTACATCATGAACCTAATGAATTTAAAAGACTAATAGTAGGAATGTTCTTTATTAAGAAAAATAGTAATAATTGCTTAAATATAATTTCAGATCTTAATAATTATAGTCCAATATATAATATAATCTTGGATTTTTCAATTTAAAAAATTAATAAAATTTGAATTTTGTAACTAGTTTAAATAAAAAGAGTATAAAATTAATATTTGAAATTAGAAATTTTTAACTAATTTCATTATGTTGTTATTTTAATCTTATCTTACTTTTAGTTTAACAAAAACAAATCGAACCAAATTTTCCTATTTTGAATTTACAACAATAAATAACTTATATTGCGAATAATTGATCTTCTAAATTTTTCAAATTGGTGAATTTTTACTTAAATTCTTTATATTATTGTAATTTCTTACTTGTGTTCAATTAATTATCAACAGCAGTATGTAACATTTGAATTTTTAATGATTGTTGATCATTTTTCAATTCTTTTGTTTAATTTTAGTTATTAGAATTTTTTAGAAATTTTAGTACCTTTTGATATGATTTGACGATACGGCATTGCTATTTCTGTCTTCGTTAATGTTTCTCTTTCTCTTTTTGTCTTTTGGGATAATGTTCCAAATAGTGGTTACATCCGATTTTCTTGAAACCACGTATGCTTACGTATTTTGATGCGCTGATTACGAAAATCATAGTGAAAATTGGCGACAAGGGCGCTTCCATGGTAAAAACCATGAGAAACCCGATAAAAATCATGTTTTTTTCGTTTATCTCAGTAAATACGGCGAATTTTGAAAAATGTTTCAAACAAAAGTTCTAGCTAGTATGAAAATACATATTTTTTGTATTATACACTTTTCGCCTAAAACCATTATTTTTCAAGAAAAAAAGGATTGCGATGGAAAAACAATAAAAACAAGAAAACAGTTACAGACATGCGTTCGGTCACGCTTGTCCCTTCTTTCCCTTTCTTTCTCTTCCCTTTTCCGTAATCAGTCAGTAAATGCGTACCCCTCCCCCCCCACTTTAACATGGAAAGGGGGACGAGAGTATTGTAGTAACTATTCATTATGTTGGCCCCCCCCCCCCCCCACTTGAACCTGGAAAAGGGGACGACCGTGACTGAACACATTTTTGTAATTAGTCAGTACACTCCGCGCTCCCTTATACGACATTCCCCTATACGTCCGCTCCATTATACGACCAGTTGCCGCTCCCGTATACGACGGAAAGGTCGTTCTCCACCATCCCCACTCTTCCGCTCAAAGCTCGCGCGGGAAGCAAATAGTCTCGCGCGTGAATATGATATAGTCAGCTGTCAGTGACGCAGGATTCAACGCGCATGCGCACGACCACGTGAGATTGTTGGTATTGCAAGTGGAAGGGTTCCCCTTGCGCCGTCGTATAAGGGAACGTTTTCGGTCCCGAGCTCGTCGTATAAGGGAGCGCGGAGTGTATATTTGTAGCCCCCCCCCCCACTTGCACCTGGATGAGGGGACGAGCGTAACTAAACGCATTTTCGTAACTAGCCAATATATTTGTAGCCCACTCCCCCACTTCAACCTGGAAAAGGGGACAAGCGTAGCTGAACGCATTTTCGTAAATGCGTACATTTTCCAGTAAATTTTTATTTCTAGGCCCATTTTTGGAAACTCTTATTTTTCTTGTTAAAAATGGGTTTAGAGACAAAATGTACTAAACACAAAAGATGAGTTTTTTCATGCTCTACAACTTTTATTTGAAATATTTATCGGAATTCCCATTATTTATAAAAATGAATAGAAAAAACCATGATTTTATGGGGTTTTCATGGTTTTCGTCATTAAATTCAAATTTGCGCCAATTTTCACTATGATATTCGTAATCAACTCATCAAAATACGTAAGTATACGTAGTGCCAAATGAATCGGAGGTAACCACTATTCGGAACTACACCCCTCTTTTGAAAAATGGAGCAAAACCTCAGTTTTGTTTCCGATGTTTACTCAACGTTTTTTACTAAATTATTAATTTTTAATTACAATTTTGCAACTGTCTAACTAATTTTTTCAGAAATCAACATAAAGTTAAAATTTTTAACTAGAAATGTAATTTGAAAAGAAGATTCTAAAGGTAAATACATCAATTACATTTCTTAACCTCACTTTTTCACTTTTGTGTTACACTTATGTTTAATAAAAAAAATTCTTATATCAAATTTTTTTCCTTCATTGTTTATAGAAAAATGGAAAAGGAGAAATTGGAACTATTTTATTTGTCATGACGATGTTTATTTAACATTATATTTTTATAAATTATATCACTCAGACAAACAAAATCACTTTCCAACATCTCTCTTAATTTAACTAAAATAAATCAATAATTCTTAACTTTTTAGTCAGTGAATTCTGTAGTATGATTATACATTTTCAGGTCGTGTATTTTTAAATACTTTGAATATTTTACGGCCGTTCTAAAACTACCTCAAGCTACCTTGGATGGGGGGGGGGGGGGGGGGCAACAAAAAATATGAAAATTTTTTTTAATGCTTTAAAAAATGAAAATTATTGATTTTATTTTACTCTCTTTCCCCTATTTCCCTCTTTACCCCTTTTTATAGAATTCCTATTTTTCTCCCTCTTTTTAATAAAATCCCCCTTTTTCTCGTATTTCGTTGTACTGCGAACTGAATTAATGGAACCCAATAAGAAAATCCATCTATTTTTTGTTTAAAGTTAATTCTTTTTAATTGAAAAATTTATTATTATATTTTTGGGGCAGAATTCATCTCTTTTGGTTAAAAACTTTACTATTTTGTTAAAAATTCGTTTTTTTAGTTGAAAATCAGTTTTCTTAAATGAAAATTAGTTTTCTTAACTGAAAATTCAACTAATATATTTTTGGCTGACTCTTGATTGTTTTTGGTTTGCAATTCAACTGATAAATTTAACATTGATAATACATCTATTTTGGATAAAAACTCAACTACTTGGTTGCAAATTTAATTATTTTGATAAACATTTCTTTTGTCTGAATATTGAACTGACTTGTTGAAAATTAATTTTTTTGTTGTTGAAAATTAATCTTTTTAACTGGAAATTTAACTCTTCTATATTTCGTTGAAAATTGATTATTTTACGTTGATAATTCAACTATTAAATTTGTTATTAGGAATACATCTTTTCCGGTTAGAAATTCAACTACTTGGTGGAAAGTTGAACTTCTTTGCTAAACATTAATTTTATTGGTTGAAGATGTAACTATTTTGGCGAAAATTCGTTTATTTTGAGCTGAAAATTAGTGGAACTACTTTGTTAAAAATTGATTTTATTGGTTAAATAATAAACTGACTTCTTAAGAATTAATTTTTTTCTTGCAAATTAATATTGTAAGCTAGAAATTTAACAATTTAATTTTTGGTAGAAAATGTATCGTTTTAACTTGAAAATTCAACAATTAAATTTTACATTGAGAAGCCATCTTTTTTGGTGGAAAATTCAACTACTCGGTTGAAAGTTCAACATTTTTGCTATAAATTTATTTTATTGGCTGAAGATGTCACAATTTTGTTAACAATTTGATTCTTTTTTGTCTAAAATTAATTTTTTCACCTGAAAATTGAACTATTCCATTTTTAGTTAAAAAATTATCGTTTTTAATTGAAAATTAAACAGTTTGGTTAAAAAAATTTCTATTATTTTTGTAAATTCGTCTTTTTTTTTGTAGAAAATTAATCTTTCTCATTGAAAATTAAACTGATTGGTTCAAAGTTGAAACACCTTGTCGCCAATTCATTTTATTGCTTAAATATGCATTTCTTTATTTGAAAATTAATTTCTTTAACTCAAAAATCTAGCTATTCTATCATCGGTAGAAAATTGATCGTTTTTAGTTCGAAATTAAACTATTTAGCTGAAAAGAAACTTTTTGGTTAAAAACTAACTTTTTGGTTGGAAATAACCTTTTTCGTTGAAAATTTATATTCCTTGGTTGAAAATTCAACTGTTTTCTAGCGAATTCCCCTTGTTGGTATAAAAATTCAACTATTTAGTTGAAATTTGTTTTCTCTTTTGAATGAAAAATCTTCCTTGATTGAAAATTCAACACTTTTATTGAAAATTTGTGTTCTTTGGTTAAACTCAACTGTTTTTTATTGGAATTTAAAATCTTCTGTTGTTGAAATATCAACTTTTATATTTTTCGTTGAGAATACACCTTTTTGGTCAAATTTGACTGTTTTTTGTTTACAATTAAAATCTTTTTTTGGTTAAAAAATCAAATAATATATTCAATAATCATATAATATATTGAAAATTTAATTTTTCTTTCAAATTAAACTTTTTTTAAACATTCGTCATTTCGGATACAAAATTCGTCGTTTTGGATTGACAATTTGCCTGACGTGAAAAAAATTAATCCCGTCTAGAAAACTCACTATTTAGTTGAAAATTAAATGTCGATGATTTTGGAAATCAAAATTTAAGTTTCGAATTGTAAATCTTTCAAATTAAAGTAATTTCGAATACAAATCATCAAAATTACACCATTTTCATTGCAAAACCTCAAATTTGCACAATTTTTTAGAATCAATTTCCAAAATTGAAAATTCTTGAATTCAAAAATTAACAATTCAAATTTATACAACTTTGAAGAGTGACAGTTAAAAACTCTTTAATTTAAAGATGAATAATTACAAAATTTCAAATTTTTTGAATATTATATAAATTTAAAATACAAATGATTAAAATTACAGGAGCTTTTTTTCTGTGAAACTAAAAAGTCGCATGGTTTTTAATTAAAAATTGTCAAAATTAAAAAATCTTTAATTTCAAAGATTTACGATTGAAATTTTCTAGATTTTTCAAGAGTTAAAATTGAAAACTCTTTCAATTTTAAATATGTATGAATAAGAATTTTTAAATTTGGATGATTTTGACAATCAAAACTCGAGTTCTGAATTCTGAATCTACGAAAATAAAGAAATTTAAAATGTAAATGTTCGAAATTGCAGAATTTTAAATTGTAAAACTTAAAGATTGCATGATTTGCAAAAGTAAATTTTCAAAACTAAAAACTCTCTGAATTTAAAAATTAACAATTCACAGTTTTGCAATTTTAAAGGGTTAGAGTTAAAAACCTTCTGAATTTTGAAAATATAGAACTGTTAATTATTCAATTTTCAAGATTTATATTTTAAAAGTGTGTATTTGCGAACGATTAACGATTTCCAATTTAAAATTATTTGATTTAAAATAATTGCAATGGAAGATGCTTCAATATTTAATGTTCATAATCAAAAAGATACAATTTGAAATGTGTAGAAAAATAGCGGCATTTTGAAAATGAAAAATCATCCAATTTTGAAGACCTAAAATGGAAATCTATTAATTCTC
Source organism: Andricus curvator (assembly GCA_932195095.1). NCBI lineage: Eukaryota > Metazoa > Arthropoda > Insecta > Hymenoptera > Cynipidae > Andricus > Andricus curvator. Next base: position 515,028 of record CAKNYM010052891.1, read on the forward strand.
ATATATTGGCAATTGAAAATTGTTTTGTGAAGATTACCAAATTTTCTGCAGAGTTTACAGAATTTTCAGTAATTTTATAAATTTACGGATGCAGTGAACTCTCACTTATTCCAAGGGCCGAGAAACGTGAACATTCGGATATTCCAAGTCTGCAGGGGCCCCCACCTCTACCGCGAGTCGTAGGATGATTTTGTCAAGCGACGTTTATTGGCTGCCCCTGCCTTGTATTTATTTGTAAGGCGCGCGCCTTGAGCATGTGTGCGTCCTTGCAACAAACGAGGGCTTCCCGCTCTTCGGGCCTCTTTGTAATTGGCCAGCCACTGACGCGGGCGAAACCACCCAGGGACAGTCGTGGGAGGTGAAGGGGCTTCGCCACTTGGAATATCCGAGCGGGGGACTTGAAATAAGTGAGAGTTCGCTGTATTTTCTGTAACTTTTAGTGAACTTTTCTGTCAAGTTTACATCTTCCAACTGCAAACTGTAATAAAAAAAGACTATAAATTTATCCAAAAGTGTAATCCATAAATTTGTAAAATACCAAAACTTCTGTAAACTCTGCAGGAAATTCGATAAGCTTCACAGAAAAGCAATATGAACAAAATGAGTTCAAATTTAATTATAATTAATTTTGATATTAACTAATGTATCAGTCAATTTCAATTTAATTATTCCACATCAAACCGTGGAGTAAATTATAAAATACTCATGAACTCGATATGTTATTACTTCTGATATTAAAAAGTTAAAAAAATACATAGTTAATGGAATTCGTGGTGGAGGATTTGAGATAAATGGGGGCGAACAATTTGCGAGGTTATACAATTTTGCATTATCAGAGGGAAATTCTACAATAGCATGAAGCAATTACGCAAAACACGTTATCTGATTCTCTTCCATTACATTGTGAATTTCTGCTCGACGTTCATACATTGATTCACCCCCCCCCCCCCGCAACCCCAATTTGCAGAGTATTTAGCAATATGGCCTATCCCGCACTGTCCTTTTATTCCTGGCTGACCGATGATTTCCGCAAGATAAAATAAACAATAGCTAATCGGACGATGCCACGGTTTGCAGCTATGTCCTATCAGCAAAGCTGCAAGACCTAAAAGGTCCAAGCCCGTTCAACTGCATCGTTAGTTACATGCCATTCAGGTTGCCATACAGATAAACGAGTTACCCAAGTCCCTTTTCGCTTCAAAGCAACAAACAGAATTTAGTAGCCTTTTTAAAAACGCTCGAGGGTCTTATTTCGAAAATTTGCTCTCACAAATTGTTTTAGTTAGTTTAGTTGACTAATTGCGATAAACTTTCCTCCTATTAACGTCAAAATAAATTGTAAAAAAATTTCAAATTGCAATTAGGGTCGATAATATTTATTTTTGTTCTGCAATTATTACTTTTTGATTTGAGATATTTAAAAAAAAATTGTAATTGGATATTTTTCAAGTTTCGTCCCGGACTGAATCACCGGATTCGTCAGTGAGGCAGTGTGAATCAGTCCTGCCTTGGAATTCATTTTATTATTTGATTGACCTAAAATTCCGTTATAATATATATTTTTCAAATATTTACCAAATTTGAAAAAAAGCATTGAAATTTTTGTAAAATATACACTATAACGAAATTGTAGGTCAATCAATTTATAAAATGTATTTTCTACGGTAGGACTGATTCACACTGCCTTATTGAAGAGTGATGCAGTCCGGGACAAAACATAAAAAAATATTTTATTTTTTTTTAAATGTTTAATTACAAAATAATAAATGCAGAACAAAAATAAATATTATTATGATAATATTTTCTATAATAATAATAATAAATATTATTATTATAGAAAAAAAAATTAAAAAAAAAAACTTTCAATAAAATAGTTACATTTTCAAACCAAAAATGAATTGTAAAGTTAACTGATGAATCTTCAAACCGAAAAAATGAATTTTCAATAAAGAAAAAATACAATTTCAAGAAAATAATTGAATCCTCAACAAAAAAGATTTTTTTTAATTAAACTGTAATGTTATCAACAATAAAAAAGAAATCTCTACCAAAAAAGATTAATTCCAACAAAAAAGTTGAATATTCAAACAATAAAAATTGTACAGTGAATACCGAAAAAAAATTTCATCCAAGATATTGAATCTTCAAGCAAATAGTCCAATTTTATACGCAAAAAGAATAATTTCAACAAAACATTTGAATTTTCAACCAGAATGGAATTTTCAAGAAAATTTTTCAAATTGTAGAAGAGTAATTAAAATTTTAACCAAGTAGTTGAATTTTCAACCAAAAAGATTAAATTAATATCAATTAAGAGGAATTTTCAATAAAATACTTGGAATTTCAAACAAATAGTTGATTTTTTAACTAAAAATGTTCATTATTAACCAAAAATGGAATAGTTCAATTTATAGTTGAAAAAAATTAATTTCGAACCAAAAAAGACAAACTTCCAATAAAAGAGTTACATTATCAAGCAAACAAATAATTTTGAACTTAAATGAAGAATCTTAAACTAAAAAAATTAATTTTTAAGAGAGTATTTCAACTTTTAACCAAGTAGATGAAGTTTCAACTAAAAAAAGATGAATTCTCAACGAAAAAAAAGAATTTTCAACAAAATACATAAATTTTTAATCAACTAGTTTAATTGTAAACTAAGAAAATATAATTTTTCAACAAAAATGGAATAGTTGAGTTTTGCGTTAAAAACTTAATTAAAAAAAAAGTTCTACAAAATATTTGAGTTTTCAAACAGAGATGAATCTTCAAAAAAAATTTTTGTTGACAAAATGTTGAATCCTCCGAAACTTCTGGAATTTCAATAAAATAATTAATTTTTCGACCAAATAGTTGAAATTTAAACAATGAATATAATAGTTGATATTTCAACCATAAAATATTTTTATTTTAAAGAATAACAGTTGAATTTAATCAAAAAAAGCAAATTTTTAACAAAATATTTTAATACTTAAGAAAAAAAGATTTTTTTAAATTAAACAGTAGCATTTCGAATGATAAAAAAATTCCAACCAAAAATATTTTAATCTTCAATTGAAAACAGTTGAATTTAACAAGAAACTTCCAACAAAAAAGATTATTTTACCACCAAGAACATTAATTTTCTACGGAAAAATACTAATTTTCAACAAAATACAGGAATTTTCAATCAAATGGTTGAATTTTCAACTAAAAATTAAAATTTTCCAACCCAAAATTCGTTTAGGAATAAAAAATAAGAGAATTTTCTACAAAATAGATGAGTTTTCAAATATTTCACAGTCAATACAGAAGAAAAATCTCATCCAAAATATTGAATTTTCAAGCATACGTATAATGAATTTAAAACAAAAAAAGTGTGATACTTTATATTCAAACAGGAAATATTTTAATTTAGAAAAATAGTTGAATTCAATTAAAAGAGGGAAATTTTCAACAAAAGGTTTTGTTCCTCAACCAAAAAAGATTTTTTTTTAACCAAACGGTTGCATTTGCTATCAAAAAAGATTACATTTTTATCAAAAGTGATGCATTTTTAAAGTAGAAAGACGAATTTTCCAATCAAATAGTTAAATTTTCAAACCAAAAAGACGAATCATCAACAAAGCAGTTGAATTTTCAGACAAAAAGGATTCATTTTTAAACAAAAAAGATCATTTCACAACCAAACATATAGTGGTGCACTTTTTAACTAAAAATAATTAACAATCAACCAAAAATAGTTAAATTTTCTGACAGGGATAAGAAGGTTTAAGTTTTTTTTTCTTCTTTTCTTTTCAAAAATTTTTTAATTATTCAATTACCATTCAATTGAAAAAATAATAAAAAAGGGAAAATAGGAGAAAGACGAAACAGAAATTAATCTTTTTTGGTTGAAAATGCAACTACTTGATTAAAAGTTAAACTAATATGTTAAAAATTAATTTTTTTGTTAAAGAATCATTATTTCAGTTTAAAATTCATCTCCTTGGTTAAAAACTTAACTATTTTGTGGAAAATCCGTTTTTTTAATGTTGAAAAAAATTTGAATAACTAAAAATTGAACTATTTGTTTGAAAATCTATTAAAATGTAAGGTTAAGTTAGTTACAAATTTAGCCATTTTTTGGTAATACAATATTTTCAAATGATCTGTCAGAAATTTAATTTCTTTTAACGACGAGACAATTCGTTATTTTTAATACTTTTAAATCCAGACTACACAAAGTGTGTCAGACTATGCAACATTTGTAGGCCCTAAATAAATTATACAATTGTACGTCTGTATGTCTGAAACTTGTTATCAACAAATTATTTTTTCTAAAACTAATTTAAAAAATGTTCCACGTCTGAGCAAATCTCGCGGTATCTCACATGGGAGGAGGGTGTTTGAATATTTCAGAAAAACAATTTTTAGGTGATCCCATAGTACAAGAAACGGATAAGAATTCAAAAGATGGAAGAAAATGGAACTGGCTGTCACTTTTTAAAATTTGTACTCTTTTTGATGGTCCATTCTGATTCCAAAATTTCTAACCTTTTTCCTCTTTTCTTCCCCAAAACAACAACAACGTCAAGAACGCATTTCCTTGCATGAAAGCCTGCCGGCATCGTTGTATAGAAACTATAGCTATGTAAACAACGTATTATATCTCGGGTCGGTTACGTTTCCACAATTTATGATATACATGCAAGGTAAACTGCCATAGTTTCCAGAGGAAGGTTCTACCGGATCCACCGGCGGCACTCGGCAGCTGCAACCGCTCACCGTCACAGTGTTCTAGCTTCTGTGGCTATACTCTTTGCATACCAATATGTTGTCACACGCAAAGATTTATGTGATGGTCAGTACGTTATTCTCGCTTGCCGTTCACCTTAATTGACAATCGACGTGCCTGCAAGATTAACAAGAAGAATGTATCTTGTGCTTTCAAGTATTTCAATTTTAATCTTATCCATCTTTAAGGGGAGTTGAGTTTATTATTATTATAAATTATACTCAGTCAACATCCAAAATTGTTCTTTCTTCCGTTGCCTGGACAATCTAAGTTAAACTTTCATTAGACTTTGGAAATGTGTGTCGCACCACTCAGTAAAAAGTTGAGGTCCCTCCTGGTAACCCACAGTGCAAGCGGGGATTCAATGTTCGCTCCACGGTTGTGAAATTTTACGTGGCGAGCGCGAGCCAATAGCGCGAAGCCCCCTTCCAAAGACATCGACAATACGATCCAGCTTGGGGAGCGCGAGCCAGTCCGCGTGAATCTACTAGTGCCCCCACTCGCCTGCGTTGTGAGCGGTGCGCCGCCGCCGAAGCGAAGTGTATAAAAGTACGGTCCACGAGGCCAACTCAGCCATTAGAGAAAAACATAGCACTGTCCAACAGCTGGCTCGCCTCACAAATCATATCAGCACAAATTTTAACATAAACAAATCAACCGCAGCATTATTCTTAGATATTGAGAAAACGTTTGATATCGTCTGGTACAGAGGGCTTATTTACAAACTTGACAAACTAAGTGTACCTACGTATATTGTTAAACTTATAATGAGCTATCTGAGTAGTAGAAAATGTGCAGCATTATGTAATGATAAGAAATCCGATTTGCAAGATAAAGTGGCAGGTGTTCCAGAGGGTTCGATTCTGGGACCTGCTTTATTTTTATTTTACATCAACGATATCGTTAAGAATGAAGATACGAACATTGCAATATTCGCTGATGACACAGCGGTGTGTGTTTCCTCGTGGAAAAAGTATAAGGCAGTAGATTACTTGCAAAGACATATTCATAAACTAATTCAATATTATCACAAGTGGAGAATTAAAATAAATGCAACTAAGACTGAGTTCATAATATTTACTAGAAATTCAGAAGAGAATGAGGATGATATTGTCATCAATTTTGATAATGTAGAAATAACTAACAAAAAATGTGTCAAATACCTAGGTGTAATATTAGATAATAAACTTACATTTATGCGTCATATCAATGAAGCGTGCACAAAAGGCTACAAAATAAATGGTCTATTATTTAGACTAATAAATAGGAAAACCGCTCTTAGTGTTAAGAACAAATTGATATTATATAAGATGATTATTAAACCAGTATTACTATATGCAGCTGCAGTGAAAATTAATTATTATTGAGGCGGATAACGAATTCTAGTCCTAGAACGCGGAATATTGAAATTAGCGAATCATTACAAATTAACGACATAATACTGTACGACAAAAATACCGCTCCTTGCACAATAAAGTACAAATTACCTGATTTCCTAATAAAATAAGAATACTCTGATCGCAAACATGTTACGCAAATGTGAATATATTTTTCTTCTGTGAATAACACTGTACATAGAACTTAGTTATAAGCTAGTCTTAAGTATGAACAAATATTAAATGGGGTTTTTCCACTGACAATTTAATTTGTAACCTACAATAAATTATGAACATTCTGATTAGTTATTGAAACGATCGCAGAATATAACATAAATATAATTACGGATGTATATGTAAACTTATGTTGATGAATAAATGGTTCATAAAGCAAAAAAGCAATCTCAGCCACACTAAATTTATAATTCTTCTTGAATTTTTTTTACATCATATTATTATAAGATTGATGATTTTGAGATCCAAGCAATATAATAAAAATCTCAATAAGAGAAAATATAAAAACTAGTAAGGGGTGGAAATTCGTCCTGGAACAATCACTTTTTCGAAGTTAATTAAGGTCCAACTCGAATCAGAAATATTCAAGAATTTATCTATTATGCAGTTCATGAATCCATTTATAATATCCTAATAGGAAATTAAAATTACCATGATCACAACATTATCACAATTTTTCAATTCAAAACTATTATCTGACATAATGGAAACGTATTAGTGTTCTAAAAATTGAATTTTAAAAACTTCTTTTGTACCAAGAATGTTCTACTTTATCTGGTTTGAGCAACCAAAAGAAAAAGTGCTCTGAATCAATTGAAAGACTTTGCACATCCTAAATTCGTTGAATTCTTCGACTCAAGTAGAGAATCTATTTATTGAAGTGGAACTGAACTGGAGTGGACTACTTTGTTTGTATGCCATGCCAGTTCTACTTGCTTTGTACGCTGACATGCACATCTTCGGAAACACCCGGACGCTGTGTACTGCAGATACTGCAGGTCTTTGATGTTTCGCTTGGACTATCGATGGCGAAGCCCATTGTGAATTGTTCAAGTAACAAATACATTTCGTACAAGATGAATCATTGCCGTATAATACGATTTCATCCAATCTATCAGTTCCTGATCAATACAAGAAGGCTTTACTCAGACAGTAGACGATATTAAATTCATAAAAAAGTGAGATAAAAGATAATAGGCAGCGGTTGGCATCAATCGAACTCTAACCGAAAGATCTTTACGTTCTTTTCATTTTTCTATTACTGTGATATCACTTATGATTACTGTGATATTTATCATTTTGAGACCAAAACGAACAAAACCCTTAAATCCGTTTGTAGAAAAACTCAATTTCTCATTTCTTCAAGCTTGTTATAATATACAGTTTGGTGAAAATGACTCTGAAGGTGTTAATGATTGTCATAAGCTCTTTATTTTGGCACCTAAATGAGGCTTTTTATGTTTAACATCCTGCGATAACCAAATGCCTTCAAAATGTTCAAGATTAGGCGGGAAAAGCTGAACAAATTCCTGTTTTTTTGTTCAAATTTCTCCTGTCTGGTGCATACTAATGCTTCAACATGATTCGTAATAGTTTAGGAGATATAGCTGTTAAAACTCATGTGTTATAAACAAATTTGACTGAACAAATTTTGTATTTAATTTTCCTAAAATAACTCAGTTCTTGTGCATCAACGTTGCAAGTTGTAAAAAATAAGTAAAAGTCTAAGAATCTACAGAAATACAATGTTGTAGCTATGGTAGAACTGCAGTTTTGGCCTCCTGAATAAGATCTTCATTGGTAGAAGATTTTATTTATTATTGAAACGAATTTTGTTAAAAATTTGTCTTTTTGCGTTGAAAATTAACTGTATTGTTAAAAATACTTCTTTTTGTGGTTAAGGGAATGTAAAAGTCTGCTACGCGAACAATTATGCAATGTAATTATATTCTGGCCCATTTGAGTTTTTATTTTGTTTCAATAAAGTTATTTTAATAATTCTATTTTAGCTAGGGCTCTAAAGCCCTGTTCTGAGTTGCATTTAAAATTAAATTTAAATTAATAAAATTGCACTTTTTACATAAAATAAAAATTTAAACTGGCCAGATAGACCTGCCTTTATATATCTTGAACTATTTCCCAAAATTGTAACCCAATATTTTCATCTTTTAAATTGTAAAGCCACCGAACTGATATAACTAGTGAACAGTTCTTGTAGATAATTCTTTTTTTTTGGCTTTAAAATTCAAAATTTGTTTCTCTTTTTTGACTCAAGAATATTTTTTGGTAGGAAATTATTTATCTATTTGGTAGAGAATTCTTCAAATGCTTCAAAATTTGAGGAATTTGAAACGTTTTAATTTGAATTTAATATAATTAATAATATAGTTTGTAATTCTGAAAAAATGAATCGAAAGTTGTAAAAAAAAGGATGAAAAGTGGAAAATTGGGTCAAAATTCTCAATTTTAGGTATTCTAGAGGATTTTTCAAATTTAAGAGAATTTAAGAAACCTTCAGATATTGGAGAAATCACTAATTGGTCTCACTTCCATTGAACCTTTTTACAATTTTAACCAACAGGATGTTGTTCTTTTTTTCAATTATTGCCTCTCAAACGGAAGGGAAAAATGAAACTGATGGACTAATTGGGGGAAAATTTTATAGAAAAATCTTAAATCCTCCTGGAGCGATTGGCACCAGTGATTCCTTTTTTTCCCAAGATACGCCCCTCTGGCATTCAGCTTTCCAATTACTTCACTTCATGACTAGTTAGACTAAAGCGAGACCGCAATATAGCTAGGAATAATTTATCGGGCGAGACAGCTCGCTCTCGCTGGAAAAGCCTTACGGCGTTAGAAGAATGCACGCTCTTATTCATCCATGGATTTACTTTTTCTTCTCTGTCTTCGTCATTTCGCTAAACTCCACAAACGCGATAAAAAAGGCGCAAAGCAACAAGGAAACTTACATCTACATACATCCATAATTTTACCGCTCTACTAGAGCTTTTGCTCTTTATCTCTTATTTTTACGAGAGATGCCTCCTTCCCCGGGCTAAAAAAACAACTAATTGTTCTTGCAATTTGCAATTTGACGAGGACGGTTGTGTGCATTCGACGAGCAGGCTCGAGTGTTTGCGTTCCAAATGAAATTTCGACAAAACCAGATAAACTCGGGAGGTGGTTTTCTGCAGTTTTTCTCTCCCCTGGCCAAACGTCTGGGCAAATGTAAGTACTTCTAATATAGTCGGGTGCAGCCGCGGGTTATGCCTGGTTGCGATTAAATTGAGACAGTGATTTCAAGCCCACCTTAGTAGAAGACAAATTCATGTGTATTTGGGTGGGATATGTACTCATGCTAAAGGACTTAAGTGATACTTGAGATGCTACTTCAGCAGCGAGGGTGGCCCGTGTATGGACCTTTGTATCTACTTCCTAAAAATTTACAATTAGAGTTTAGCAAGCTTCTCTTACTTTACTTGAGCAAAAAAAAAAGAAATTGTCAGCCTTATATTAATATTATGTTCACCAAGTTTATCCTTAACAGAAAACAATCGATAATCTTTCGGATTTTTATCCAGAAAATAAGAAATAAAATTATAATATATAAAACAATGAATGAAGCGATTTCCGCAATATGTCCCGGTTAGCCCTGTTTTACGCTATATTTTGTAATAGGAAATTTCTGCACCCAAATGGATGGACAAGAGCGAATTTTCAACTTCATAATCTAAAACTCTGGTCTGCAAATTAGGTGGCTAGGAAATGAAGTTAAGGTACCAAAGTAAAGGTATTCTCATTATCCGGAACAATGTGGACATAGTGGATGCCATAAGCAATATTTCTCAAATGATAACCTGTCCTGAATGACTCGTAACTGGTTTGATGTTTTCACAGAACAATTCCCATTCAAGAACTCTTCACTTCGATGACGTCAATCCAACCCGGACACACGAGTACTGCCGGAAACTACATACTACCAATTACAACCCACAGCCCGATAATGGGCTTACAATATCTCCTTCAGTTTATCGAAGGACGTTAAACCCATTTTTCTAACCACCCTCTATGATTTTCGATCAATACCACTCATCTTTCATCTCCGACTTTTCTTTAATGTCAAAAGCAATAACCTCGTAGATAGGGAGTTGGAAGAAATCTTTGCTCTAATGATCAAAACACCATCAGAAATCATTGAAGTCAATAATTTTAAACAATATTTCACGTTTGAAATATCAAAACCTTCTCAAATTCAAGACTATACATAACTCTTAATTTAGGCTAAACAATCCAGATATGTTTGGAATGCTGACAAAGGGAATGTTACAGTTGTTCTGCTAGAATCAGACAATAATAAACAAATTCTTTCATTAATAATGAGAAAAAACTATATCCTATATCTAGATTTGAATACAGACCAACAACACGATGTCAAAAAACTCTTCTGAACTTATTCCGCCGTCACCCCTAGTGCCTATGGAATTCCAAAAATTCACAAAGTTGATAATCTATTTAGGTTAATCGTATCAATGATCTATAGTCCTATATATCATTTATCTTCATATCTCTCTAGCATTTCAAACAACATTATTGATAAAAAATGACTCCCATGTAACTGACAGCACGTTTGTTTAAATTGAAAAACACAGAATCCCTTTGGATTATGTATTGATACCTTTGGATGGTGTATCCATGTTCTGCAACATTTCAATAAATGATGTGTTGAAGTATGTCGAATCTAGATAGAATAAACTCAGTGAATTCACTGATGTACAGCTAGATTACTTATTCGCTTGTATGAATTTGTGTCTTAATTCAAGTTACTATGAATACTCTGACAGAACATAGAAACAGATATCTGGTTTGCCTATGGGTTTCCCTCTCTTGCCTGTATCTGCCAATTTAGTAATGGAAAAACTTGAGAATGGCTGTTCAAATAAATTTACCTTTTCAGTTTCTTTTTATTATAAAGATATGTTTACGATATTCAGTTCCTAAGAATGAATTACCGATGGTATAAGACACATTTAACTCACATGATGCAAACATAGATTTTACTATAAAGATTGAACCGTAAAAAATCAGGTTTTTGGATACTTTAATTATCAGAATGGATGCTCATTTAATATTCATTGGTTTAAAAAAATACTTTGTCTGATGTGTATCCTAATTTCAACTTTACTCATCCGAGTTGCCATAAACACGGTGGAGTAACAGCTTCATTTTACAGAATGCTCAGCATTTCGAATGCTGAATTCAGAACAAAGAATATAGGTTAGCGTGGTTCAAAAAACACCGACTTTTGAAAAGTTCAGGTGCTCTGGGATATTTCGGTTCCAAATCATGAAAAAATATCACTGTATAAGTTTGAACAACAACATGGAAAACACACAACATACAAGTTCTTATATTAAATTCACCATTACATTTGTGTTCCTCTTGTAAATCTGCACAATTTTGATCTTCTACTAATTTGCCCTAAAATAAACATTTTTAAACGTACTGTTTGCACTGTTTTTACTAATGTACTGTTTGGAAAAAACCAAGATGTATGTGAAACAGTCGATAACTTGCTCTAAAACATGCGATGCTTCGATGAACGATCTTCAGTTTATTCGCGTACTTCAAAATTATACTAAAGTATTGAGCAAAACTTCTGCAGAGGGAAAAATGTATAAGGCAGCTCTTATTGCAATTCATCGACTTTTGTGGTATATGAGCCAAGAAATGATTCCACTCTGCTTTTTTCGAAATTAGTTGCCAACGAAAAGAAGCGTCTAATGCTTTGTCGTTTAAAAGAACACTCCGAAGATCAGAAACACACTCAATCCATTAAGTACGAAGGAAAAGATAACATTGCTAAGAAGTCACTTGAGTCCTTTATTGGGCCTGCGCCCTACATCTTATTTTTCATTTCAAAGTTTAAGATTAGACACTTCATTTTGAAAGAAGATTTTGAAAAATAGGAAACGCTTAAACCTTTTCAGGAAGCAAGAGAGACAATAAAATCATTGAAATGCATCAATGATTGTGCTGAACGAGGTATTGCTCTTGTAACTACTTTGAATAAATCCCTCACAAAGAGTGAAGAAGACAAGAAACTAATTTTTCAAATCGTACAGGATCACTGAAAATGGAACCCAGACGCAAAAAAAAACTATTGCAAATCAATTCAAATTAGATGAAGAAAGTGTGGATGTCTAACCCAAGAAGCCTCATGAGAGGTATGCTATGAAAAGCAATTGAAAATTTAACATTCAGAAATCCAAAACATATTGTTTTTACATGTTTTTATTATTGAAAGTAAGTTACATAGATAATGTATATTGGGTATCATTTGAACCACTAATAACTTTTAAAATGTTAATTTTAAGGCAAATAGAAGAAGATGCAAATTGTTCAGATTTACAGAAGGAATACAACTATGATGGTGAATTTGATATACACACTTTTATGTCGTGAATTTTCCATATTTTTGTTTATAGTTTAGGGTTATTAAGTTTTATGAATTATCTGAGATTATAGAGGAAATCAAGACGAATTCAGAGACCTATGTTTAAAATCATTTATCTCTAATTTGGCTCAAACTTATACAGTGATAATTTTTCATGATTTATCTTAGATTATAGAAGAAATCAAGACGAATTCAGAGACCTATGTTTAAAATCATTTATCTCTAATTTGGCTCAAACTTATACAGTGATAATTTTTCATGATTTGGAAACGAAATATCCAAGAGCGCCTGCACTTTTTGAAAGTTGGTGTTTTTTAAACCACCCTAATATAGGTCCAATAAAAAAAACCTTAAAGGAAAATGGCTATCCGGCCAATATTATAGGTTACTGTTTAACAAGAGAAACCCATTGATTATACAATTTTAAATTGGCAATCAAAAAGGAGAAGAATAACAAAGACTCTACGGTTTACATTGACTTTAGAGTTTGCCCATATATAAATGGTCTATCAAAAAAAGCTGAACTGAAAATTATAACAAACTATTTATAAACCAAAAACAAGTTTCTCCAAATTTTGTAATCAAATGAAAGATCCACTACCTGAACGAAAACCTTCAGGTGTCGTATACAGATATGATTGTGAAGATTGCATAGATTGGAAGAACCATAGAAATTTGAACTCGTGAACACAAAAACTCGATTAATTGAAACATGAATCACACAACTCCTTCAGAACATTATATGAATACTGAACATGTTTTTTTAATTGGACAATGTTATTATTGTAGTGATTGAAAATAATACAGAACGTAGAACAGTAGTTGAAAACATTTTTATCAATAAAGAACCTACCGCATTGAACAGATACTAGCTCAACAAATTCCCTGAGTTACATAAACCTTTCACCAATCTGAAATGAAACCAAGTACAAATATGATCTTAATGTAATATGAAAAGCATGATAATTCGGAAAAACTATTCCAACGCATTTTTGAACCCTATTGATGATACTAGTCTTCTTTAAAAGAAAGTTTGCATGAAAGACTAATTCAACTCTAGATTTAGATAGAACGTGTATCTCTAATCGATTCCTTTGTTAACGTCACTTCATTTAGGAGAAGTAGAGAGTATACCTCTAAGCTGGAGGTCCACTTTCCGAAAAGTAATAGAGGTCTCTAAAGCCTTATCTTATGAACGAAACCATCGAAGATACGAGAAAACGTGGCTCGCCTAGAGTTGAGAAAGTAAATGTTCTTCGAAGATCTGTCAAAGTGATAATCTCTAATTAAACTTGAGTATCAGAGTTAGAAGACAAGATCGATATATCACTAGCCGTGAACTACATAAAGGTGTCTGATGTACTTTAGCTGTACATGTACATTTCCCAAGTCATTAAGAGTAAACCCTTTCATGTGCAAATCCTCAATTAGATCACCTCAAGGTAACGAGAGATTTATCATTAAATCCTCAGTACAGTTTAGAACTTAGTTATTCAATTAGCTATTCATATATTTTATCAGTGACGGGTACGTTAGTTTTCAAAAGGAACTAGTTATCTAAGCAATTTATATTATTTTATTGACTGGGGTATTAATTAATTTTTGATGATAAAATAATAAATGGTGTTGATTACTGGTATACTATTTGGAAAAACGAGATACAAATATAAATGAAAGCAGTAATCGACACACTTAATATTTTAACATCAAAAATTAATTAATACTCTGTTCAACAAAATAACGTCGTTTGCTTGTATTTATATTCTGATTAGTGGAAATTCTACAGACCAAAGTATTCATTAGAAAAGTTTCACAAGGTAGCGTAATTAGTTAATGCTCCACTCATAGATAGTGGAGTTCTCAGTTCAAATCCGGGCTAAGGCACTTTTTAACATTTTGACAAAAAAGAAAAATGTATTCTAAATCCTACTCAATTCATTGAATTTCATGTTCTTGTTCTTTTTAATTTACCCATAAATATTTTAAGCTCACTTTCAATTCTCAGGCATATTATCCAATTCTTTTAAATTCCTTTTAATTCTTCCCAATTCATTTGAAATTTAATTATTTGATTTTTTTTATTTAAATTTTTTTTTGAATTCACTTGAATTTTTAGGAATTTCATCGAATTCTTCTGATTTCCCTTAAAATTCTGTAAATTCACTTGAATTTGTTTTAGCTCGTTGGTTCCAAATTTTTTTCAATGATCTTCAATTAATTAGAATGTATCCTGAAATCCGTTAATTTTACTCAATTCGACGGACATTTTTTTTTTATTTCAAAATTTTTGTTTAATTATACATACTTTTTCAAAGTCCTATGAGTTTTATCACAGTCTCTTGAATTTCTTTTAATTTTTCTAGATTCACTCCATTTTATCTCAAATCAGTAGGATATTTTTTATTTTTATTGATTATTTGCAACTCATTTGAATTTATTTGGAATTCACCCTGAATTCTCGTTAATTTATCACGAATTCTTTTTAAACAATTTTGCATTATTTGAAATTCACTTAATTTTTTTAGCTCTGGCTCAATTCTTTTTAATTCACTCGTATTCTTCTAAATTCTCTTAATTCCACTTAATTATATGGATTCAAATCATTTTTTTATTCACTCTGAAGTCATTCAAAATCACCTTGAATTTTTAGGCATTTCATCAAATTCTTTTGAATTACCTCGAATTTTTATCAGTTCTCAAATATGGGAGCTTTTGAAAGATTTGCAAGGTTTCAGAATAATAAAAAAATTTTTGTAAGATTCAACGGAAACTTTAAAATGATTTTTTATTTCAAAAAAATTATTTTAAAGAGAATATTTAAAAAGATTTTAAAACATTTCAAAAAATTTCCAAAATTGTTGAAAAAGGATCTGGAAGATCTTCAAGGATTTTTTTCAATTTGCAGGAATTAAACATAAATTGAAATCATTTTAAAAAATATTTAGAAGTTAAAAAAAAATTTTAATTTGAAAAGATAAAACTTTGTTTAAATATATATTTTTGAAGATATTGGTATTATATTTGGAAGCTTCTTAAAATTTTGAAGGGTTTGAAAATAATAGTTTTTTTTTGTAATATTCCGCGGGAAATTTAAAATGATTTTTTAATTGGAAAAATTATTTTAAGGGAATATTCAAGAGGATTTCAGAATATTTCAAGATATCCAAAATTATAAAAAAAGAATCTGAAAGATTTTAAGGCCATATTTTGAATCTTGTATAGATTTTTGAAGTTATCGAACAAAAAACTTAGAAACTTTTTCAGAATTTTGAAAGTTTTCAAGAGGATAACAATTTTTTCTTAAGATTCCTAGGGCAATTTGAAATGATTTTTACTTTAAAAAAATTTATTGCAAGAGAATATTCTATAAGATTTTGAACATTTAAAAATATTTCCAAAATTGTTGAAAAAGAATTTCCAAGATTTCAAGAAAATTTTCAAATTTTGCAGCATTTAAAAAAAAAAGTTGAGAAAAATCCGAATCATTCTAAAAGATATTTAGACGTTTGGAAACAATCAAAAAAATAATTTAACATTTCAAAAGATTTCAAAAACTTAAAAACAAAATGTAGATTTTCGAACATTTCAGAATAAAACTTGAGAGTCTTCTGAAGGATTTTGAAAAATTACAAGAGAATAATCAAATTTCGTTAAGATTCCTGGGAAATTTTAAAATAACTTGTTATTGAAAAAAAATTAATTTCTAAAGGAAAGTTTAAAATTTTTTTTAAAATTCAAAAAGATTTCTAACAATTTGACAATTGAAAAATTCCAAAAAGATTCTCTACTCTGTAAAATTCCCCAAAAAAGAAAATATCCGAAATGAAAAAATTCCTGAATTTATAAAATTGTCGAAAATGTAAAATTCCCAAATTTCGAAACTTCTTGAAAGTTTATAATATTATGGAATTTGAAGACTTCCGATTCTACAAAATCACACAATTGTTTGAATAATAAATAAATAGTATAATAAAAAATATGTCCATCAAATGAAACTACTTCATTTGATTTATTTTTGTATTATTCAACAATTTTTGAATTGTTTAGATTCGGCAGTTCAATAATTATGGAATTTCCCTTTGTTGGTCATTTTACAAAGTCGGCTATTTTATAGTGTCAGAAAAATCTGGCAGATTTGAAGGCAATTTTTTTTTTAATTTTGAAAGACTATCCAAAATTTTGGTAATGATTAGAGTTAACTTAAAAGATTGTCAGCAATTTTTGAATTTATTAAGATACCGCAAATTTTTTTAAAACTTTGAAAGATTTCCGAAAATTTATAAAATAGTTTTTAACTTCTTGCAAACTTCGTAATGTCCTGAATATCTTTTACAATGACCAAAATTTTCCTTATTGGTAAAATCCTGTGAAATAAAAAATTTTCTAGATCTATATAACCTTAAAGACAAATTAATAATTATTTTCTAAAACATAATTTAAGTTCGAATGTAAGTGCTCAAAAACTTCAATAAATAAGTATTTATTCGAAATTTATATTTAGAATTAAAAATTATTTTTCGCTTAAATCAAAAAACTACACGCGCGCGTAATGCGCGATTGATGATGCAATTTATTTTAAATTTGAAGTAGGTATTCCATAACTTAAATCCAAATGAATTTAATATTTTGGTTGATATTTAAAATAATTATAACTTAATCAAAACATATTTTTTTCTAAGATATGATATCATAATTATTATTTGTATTAACACCTGTAAACATAAAAAATTTACAATAATTTTTGCACACATAGAAAACGTTTGAATTAAATTGACTATTATATATGGACGACCCTAAATGTGTTTGGACGTTTTATTAAAATTCATGAATTACACGTACAAACATCGACACGTCATTAGAGACTCATTCATTACGAATTTGTCATGAACGAATTTACGTAATTCCGCGTTCGATGGGAATGGATACAATCATGCTCATTGACCACATGCACTGGACAAATTCAACTTCAACTTTCAACTTGTCATACTTATTCGACTCAAAATATAAAAATAAATAAAATAAGCTTCAAATTGAGCCCTCATTGAACCTTCCACGACCAATACTTTATGAAATATAAATTTGTTAATCAAAGATGCGACTTCGCTCAGGAACTAGCGTATGCAATGAATTTTCATTATTATAAAAAAATATAGATCCACATTCTCTTCATAGATGTATCAATTTGAGGTCTGCTGAGTATGAAAGGATTTTTTTTCGCATTAAAAATCCAAAATTATCAGGGGGGGGGGGGGGTGGATTTTCTTGTTTGAAGAAGACTAATTTAAAAGTTACACTTTTAGTAAGCTTTGATTGGGTGATTCTGTTACGGGATAGTGTTTCTCCCATGAAAAGTGTTTGTCTGGTTTAGAAACAAAATTCCAATTTTTAGCAACAAATGATTATACATTTTTTTTTCACACTTGCACTTGTCAAAAAAAATTGAAAAAATAAGGAATAACCTAGGGCCAAGAAGGATGTCGATTATTATTTTACTAATTATCCATCTGCAATAGTTACGTTCTGAAAAAATATTTTTTATACAATTTGCAAAAAGATTATTCAATAATAGCGCTAAATAATGACAAAAATTGTAAAAAATATATAAAACATGTGTAGCTCATGATTCATAAAAGTTTTATTCGTTATTCAGCCACTGATAGTTCAAAACTCAATTCAAATTTTGATATCCTAATGAAATTACATTCGTTTATTTATTATTAAGATTTTTTTTAAATTTTCAAATTCGAGAAAACTTAATTCTGAGGTGTCAGTTGAAAAATGAGACTATAAGGAAAATAAAATAACATTCAGCCTTGAATTTTATACGTTTTAAATCATTTATTTTTATAATCAATTATTTTATACTGTTAATGAGTATTGTTTAAGCAATATTGTATCAAAACAAAACTATTGCGGATTTTAAACTATTACAAATTTTTTCATTTTATTTGAAAGTATTCTAAAAGGTTTCATATTCTTTAGGATCATTTTACAATATTCTGCTCCATGGTATTACAAGAAAATTCCAAAACATTCCAGAATCTACCAAAATCTGAGAAATAAAGGAATATTCTTGAAAACCTCAGAGCAGTTTAAAATTTTCACTTATTTAGATCAAATGATTTGAAAATAATCTAGAACATTCCAAAACGTACACTCCGGAAAATCCCAAAAGCCTTCAGAATATTCTCGAAAATTCAGGAACATTCCACAATTTTCAGAAAATTTTAGAATTATAAACAAATGACTGCTTTCTCAAGAACATCCCTGCTTGAAATGTATTTTCTCAATTAAATGCAATAATTTACAATAATGTACAATAATGTAAAAATTGTATTTTTTAAAATTTATAGTTCCTTGTACCAATTTATAATTACTTAAAAATTTTTGTGAAAGTTTCAAAGTTCTAGCAAAAATTCATAGTTTTCAGTAGAGTTATCTTTTAATTTTCTACAATTTTCGACGATGTTTTAGAAAACAAGTTTTTCTAGAATTTTGACGTAAGAAATAAATAACTCATGAAATAAAGTTACTTATTTGAAAATATCAATTTACAAAATCGATTCTGCAGAAAATTCGTAATATTCATTAATAGATAAATAAATATCCCTTAATTTAATATTGTCCAGGGGATACAAATAGAATGATTTCTTCATTTTCAAAACATGTGGTTAAAAAGTTAAGAACGTATACAATTTAAATTTTATTTTTTACAAATAAATTTTTAGAATTACATAAAATTTCTCATTTGGAAGTCGTGATTTACAAAAGTCCAAAATATGCATAATTTTCAGTAATAAACATAACTAACAATTAGCTCAATATGGTTAAAAGAATATTAACAAACTGAAAACAGCCACTAAAAGTTATATTCAGGCAGTGTCGCAATTAATCAGGTTTTCGAGAACATAAAATTGATTTACCTGTCAGACCTGTCACTTCTTTTATAGGTTCACCCCTATACAATTTATGACAGTACCTATACAAAATTCCTAACAAAATTTGTAGTAGCTCACAATAGATCGTAAAAGACAGCTGGAGTTCGTAAATAAAATTGAACATCTCAATATCCCTAAAGATTTTACAATTATATTACTCGAGATTGTATCTATATTTTCCAACATGTTACCCTTGATTTGGTGTACAAACTAGTAGAAAAGAATTAGCAACAAATTAAAAATCGTACAAAATTAAATTCTAAACAATTTGATGAGCCTATCAGATTTTCCATTAGTATCGCGCATTACAAATGTTAATAAATATTAAAAGTTATTATAAACTATTATTATTAAAAATTATGTGGGCAGAATTGGTCATGGAAGATATGGAAGAAGAAATTATGAAAAATCCAACCTTTAGAGTTTCATTTTACCATTGTTATACGTAAAAGATACCTGAGTATGCTTATATAAAAGCCAGGTTCATTAAATCTCAGGGAAATTTAATAATAAAAGTGGAGCTTCACAATTTTACATTATAAGAATCCATTGATAATATCATCAAATCTTTAGATTTATTTAAAAATCTTTGAAAAAGGATACATAGAAAATGAGTTTTAACATAAACCATAAACATTCAATTTTCTGGCCGAACCTTAAAATATCTTTCAAACCATTACGAAAATCATGAAAAAGGAATTATCTTCTATCTTGTTAATAAAGCAAAAAAACTTTTAGATCCTCGCTTCCATAAAAAAATTAGCTTTATTTATGAGATTTGTAACAAAAATAACTACCATCATAATTTTCTTATGAGTAATATAAAAAGAGCCAACAACTAGGAATTTAAAAAATGTACAACCTAATGCCCAAAATAACAGAAAACCAATGGACTATTCTAAAATTGTGGTTTACCATATAAAAACGACCTTTACCTTCCAATAAAAAGAATATTTGAGAAATTAAATATCTTCCTTGTTTTCAAATTAAAAATAACCTTTCTGATATTTTTTTATCATTCATTAAAGATCATGTACCAAAACAGAACACCAAACAACTTAAAAGAATAAAAAGACTAGAACAGCTTTATGTAAACACGCTACAAATTTCGACCATAAATTTGACTTCAATTCCAAAAATGTTATACCTCACTATATCATGACATTATTGAACCTTTCTGTCAATTTAAGTAAACTATGAACTTTATTAATTTCTTTAGTCCCTAACTTAAAATTTGTTGAAGTAGAGCACGACCATGTGGCTCTGATACCATTTCTACTTGTTCCAGAATTTCAACAAAAATTTGACTTAAAACTCAGAAAATATGTGACTTTTTAAATCTTGAAACTTTCTTTTTTCGAAATTACATAAAGTTTATCTTCTATCAAACTTGTCACAAATTCAAGCAAAACATGGAACTCTCACACATTCATAATTTTTTTCAAACCTCTTGTAATTATTATATATTAAAAAAATTGTTCAAGGTTTTATTTAAATGCACAGTCATTTTTATTTATTTACGTAATTATAATATGTTCATGCAGATATCTAACAATCTCAGCCTTTGGCACGAACTTTTTCCAAAAATTCTTACTAAGTAATAAGTATTTTATAAAGTTTAGCAATACAATTTTGATTACTATATATCCTTATACTCGTTACAATCCTGAAGAGGCAGTAATACCATGGTAGAACACATTGACGTTTTTTATGAATAAAGTCTTCTTTATTTTAAAATCATCACTTTGAATACCAAAGACCAAAAAAAAATTCTTTAAATGTACACAGAAAAAAACAAAGTTTCAAAATGAACAAAGAAACGGCATCAACATGTACCGAAACAAAATTGAACCATGCTCGATTCATATTGAGCAAAACGAATGTTAAAAGCAATTAAATGGTTTCCCAGTTTTGAGATTGATCAAGAGAACGAACAGAACTGAAGTTCAAAATGAATTGGTAAGAAAATGACCTAAAACAAAATTGAAACCCTATTCTTCTGTGTGATAGGTACCAAAAACAAACCATATCATTTCAAACGAATGTTTTTGGTAAAATATAATTTTAGCTGTGCATTTAAAATAGATGTTTCGATTCGGTGGTGTTGAAAAAATCACGACCTAACAGACAGACGTT
Source organism: Andricus curvator (assembly GCA_932195095.1). Taxonomy (NCBI): domain Eukaryota; kingdom Metazoa; phylum Arthropoda; class Insecta; order Hymenoptera; family Cynipidae; genus Andricus; species Andricus curvator. The sequence continues at coordinate 536,703 of CAKNYM010052891.1, forward strand.
GAAGTTATGTTCTGCTTTGATTAGCATACGAGATGGTGAAGGGTTCCAGCTTTTCCAGTGGGAATAAATAGAGTTTGACCATAAAGAAAGGGGAACTAGAAGTGCAGTAAAGATGGGAATAGAGTGCAGCATGAAGACGAATGGTTAACCGATAGTCTAGGGTAGACAAACTAGACCGTGACATGCAACCACCCTGTTGCCAGCCTGCTCTCAGGTTACAATTTTTATTTGTAAAACCAGAGAATATCAGCTCCAACTACTAACATATTGTCTATGAAAGAATGCATTCCCTATACGAGGGATTACAAATCTGTCTTGAGATCTACCAGACAAAATTCTATATTTTTCTGTGATTATTAGTATTAGGTATCAAATTCGTAATTACTTCAAAGTTTCACATTGATGTTAGGGTCACAATGGAAAACCTAAACACATAATGAGAGTAAGCGTACAAAACATAAATCCATCCAAGATGATTACTAACAAATTAGACAAATGCTTTATTTCAGAAAGACCAGAGATAGAAGAAAAATTAAAAAGGATCATATAGAGGAAACCATCTAGCTGTTGATCCAATATTAGCCTGGTAAGCGGAATTTTAATGGGATAGCATTTGTTTGTAAACCAACTGTCAATAATCATATTCCTCGATTTTTGAATATGCTAAAACCATATATAACTTTAAAAAAAATGGATTTATCATGTTTTGTTCGCTTGATCCACATATTTTGTTTTAACTCCTGCCACACTCCTTCAATTGTTCACTTTTAGCAAATGAATGATTACTGGTTTTGTGTTTTGAAAATTAAAAAATTCTAACCTATCCCACGAAATATTTTAAATTATATAACCTCAAAAATATTTTGTATGGAAAAAAAATGTTTTTTTGCCGATAAACTTATTTTTAGAACTAGCTCGAGGCTTAAGCTAAAAAGGACGTTCAAAGCCTGTACAATTATCTTTTTTAAAAAAAGACAAATTACGGGATAATTTTTTTTCACAGGATACAATTCTACGAAGTGAGATTTTGAAAATAGATAAACTTACGAATTTTCAAACATGCAACCTGTGAAATATTATTATTTTCTAAAGTACCACCCCTAAAAATTATACCTGTTCGACAAAAAGACTCCCTTGGTTCTTTTTTTACTAAAATTATTTTTGTTTTTCCCTGAAGCTTTGGAAGGGAAAGAATTGTCTTTCAAAGCATGGAACATTATTTTTATAACAAAAAAAAATGATGTAACTTTTTGCAGCAAATTTCAATTGTAGAAGGAGCAGTCTTTAGAATATGGTTACATTTACGACATTTGGAACATCAATTAAATTAATTACTTTCTGTAAAAAAATAAGGTATTGTTAAACTTTTTTTGATATTCTTTCCATATTAATATTTTGAATTTAAGGGCTCTCAGATGTAAAAAAATTGTTAATAAAAAAATTGAGTACCGCAAAAATGCTTGATAGTTTGCACACCAAAGAGCAGTTTCTACAAGAAGTAGTAGAAGAAGAGTGAAATGAATGTCCCAATGAAAAAAAATTCAAGAATTATTCAGACAATCAAATTTAAATAGTCATTATTGTTTTCACTGAAATGGTCTTTTACAATTGTTTAATATATAAAAGGTATTATTGTTATAGTTAATGGAAGCATCAGTCAATGTAAATGGGAATTAGGTATATAAATAATATG
>CAKNYM010052891.1:538795-586083 GCA_932195095.1 Andricus curvator
TATATATATATATATATATATATGTAATGAATATACTAAATAAAAATACATAAATATAATACATAAATAAATAATAAAAATAAGTTAAGCAGGTATATTTACAATTTCTTCTTCTTAAGGTATCTTAAATTGATTATTTAAAATAGCTAACCCTATATAATCACAGCTTTTGGAAAAATACCCCTTGATTTTTTTTTTTAATCAGAATAATTATCCATGTTTTAAAAGACAATTCTTTCTGTTCTAAGGCTTTAAGAAAGGCCAAAAATAATTTTATTAAAAAAAAGATTAAGTAGGGGATAATTTTTTTCAAAAAGATATAATTTTAAGGGGTCGTACCTCAGAATATAATAATATTTTACTGGTTCGGTTTTCTGAAAATCGTATATTGAAATATTTTGAAAATATCACCTCGTAAAGTTGTAGATTATTATGAAACAAAAATTAAAGCACAATTTTTCATTAAAAAAAAATTATAACATTGTAGTATTTGGGCTAAGAAGTATAATCTTTAGCTTAAATTTTATGTACAAGTTGCAATTTTTATTTAATCTTGATGGTCAAAAGATTCATTGAATGATTCTTCACAATAATGCTTAAGTTTTATTAAAAAGAAATTCCTTTAGAAATCATACAGTTATTATTTTTGTGAACAAATTTTTTCCTTAATTATTTTAATTTAAATAAAACCCAAATAGAATTTGAAAGAACCTTTTGTGGAATAAAATCAGCTTTTGATCATTGAGGTTGGATGAATACTACAGCTTTTTCTAAAATTGAACTTAAAACACAAAAATCAACATAAACTTGGCTAAATAAACAATTTCAAATTTAGGAAATTTTTTCTAAAGCACGCTCAGATTTCTCCTTTAGAATTCGCAGCAATCAATATTGGGTCTTGAACTTTTTTTACTTAAAATTTCTTAAATTATTTGCAGGTCTTAATATCTCATATGTTACTTACTGTATTCAAAGCTCTACAAAAAACTTTTAATATTTTTAAATTTAAAGATTCAAAAGATAGAAATTTTGAAATAAATGTCTTTAAACCGAGTTTAAACCTAAAAAATTTTGATGGGGAAGCCTTCAGCAGTAAAAAATTGAAAATTCGGTAGGGTTCAAAACCTAAAAAATACAATTTAAAATAATGATTTCAAGTCTATGCCAAATTATTTCTCCTTTTTAGATTTTCAAATTATTTTTTATACCAAAATGCAATAATTGGGAAATTTCTAATGTGGATTATTATAGTGACAACCGCAGAGAAAAAAAAATTTTTAATTGAAATACCAATAATCAGATATAAGAATTAAACATCAATAGGGTAAAAAAAGTCTATGAAATTGCTTCAGAATCAAAGAATTAACTCAAAAAATACGGTTTTAATTTTGTACCTCTGCGATATAAGTAATATTTAAATTTAAATTGTATTGTTTAGTTAAACAAAAAACTATATTCAGCCTTTGAAATCCATAACTGGAAATTAGTTTAAATATCAGGATTATATTATCGTGAAGTTGTAAAATTATTTTAGTTTCTCAATAAAAATATACAAAATTTGTCGAAAAAATTCTTGAGAAAATGAAAATTTCGGTTTCAGTATTGCTCTCTGAAAAAGGGGAATTCAACATTAATAAGATTTTGTAATATTCAAATTAGCCGTACAAGTCTTTCGAAATAGTATCAAATTTTTATTTTAGAACTCAAATAAGGAAATTCCAGTGATTAAACTATTTGTTTTGTAAACAACATTTTCAAAAGCCTGCAAATGTGAATTTAAACTCACTTAGGAAAATTCTCTCAAATTAGAAAAGTCATTATTCTAATTGCTCATTTCTCGTATTTTCCTCTTCTCTGGATTAAAATAGACCAGGTATCTAAATAATTAAAACAAATATCATGTTTCTTTTAATGCTTCCGGAAAAACAGCATAGCCGGAGGTTGTGCGATGGAGAAAATAATATAAATCCATTTTATAGGGTAGGGTGATTCATTTTATAAGGCAAAGAAAAAAAGATTTTTGAAACTGAATACTACTTCCGAGTCAAATTTTAATTATTGAAATTAAAATTATATCATGACAGTGAGAATTTTGGTTTTATGAAAAAAGTGAAAGGGTTATGAGAACAGTACCGAATACAGATTTAATTAGGAAAAGCTCAATAAACAAAGAAGGCTCCCAATGATAAAAAAGGTTACATTTTTTGAAAAATGAAGAGTGTACCATAATAGTCGAAAGACGGACAAAAGATAATAATTTTTTTTTATACAAATGAGGAAATTTCAGGAAGTCCGAAGTTAAAGTTTTTTTTCATTACTTTGTTGAAAATTCGTCAATTTGATGAAAAATTCATTTTATTTTGCTTTAAAGTTTTGTCATTTTAGGTTGAAAATTGATCTATTTTAGTAAAAATTGCAGCAAATATTTTGTTGAAAATTCGTATTTTTTGGTTGAATTCAACTATTTTAACTGAAAATGGAACTATTTCATGTTTGGTTAAAAATGTATCTTCTTCCTTAAAAATTCATCATTTTCGTTCAAAATTGAACCATTTCTTTGAAAATTTATTTCATTTGATTGAAAATTTATTTTTTACTGAATGTTTAACTATTCGATTTGAATATGAAAATTTTTCTGCTTTATGTGAAAATTCAACTACTTCGTTGAAAATTCGTATTTTTTGGTGGAAAATTATTCTTATGGGTCAAAAATTCAAATATTTGGTTGAAAATGCATTTTTTTTATGAAGATATATCATTTCAGTTTAACATTCATTTCCTTCACTGAAAATTTGACTGTTCAAGCCTTTATTGAAAATGTTATCTTTTTCATAGAAATTTAATCTTTTTGGTTGAAAATTTATCTTTTTATTTGGAAAGTTAACTATTTTGTTCATAATTTATTTTATTTGCTTAAAAATTAATGTTTTAACAGAAAATTCAACTATTCTATTTTAAATTGGAAAATGATATGTCTTAGTTGAAAATGTAACCATTTTGTTGAAAAATCGTCTGTTTTGGTAGGAAATTAATCTTTTGGTTTGAAAATTCAAATATTTGGTTACAAATTAATTTTTTTGGTTAAAGGTTTATTATTTTAGTTCAAAATTCATTTCATTGACTGGAAATTTAATTGTTCCATTATTTATGGAAATTTTTTCTGTTATAGAAAGTTAATCTTGAAAATTATTTTTCTACTAAAAATTTGACAATTCTATTCTTTGTTGAAAATTTATCTTTGTTCAAAATTCATGCATTTTGTTAAAAATTAGTCTTTTTGGTAAAAAATTAATCTCTCGGGGTAAAAATTCAAATATTTTTTTAAAAATTCATTTTTTTGTTGAAAAGTCATTTTTTTGGTTGAAGGTTCATCATTTTAGTTCAAAATTCATTTCTTTAACAGATAATTTAACCGTTCCGTTTTTTGTGGAAAATGATATATTTTTTCAAAGAAATTTAATCTTTTAGGTTAAAAATTTATCTTTTTATTTAAAAAGTTAATTATTTTGCACAAAATGCATTTTATATGGCTCAAAATTCAGTTTTTCACTAAAAATTTAAATATACTATTTTAAGTTGAAAATGTATCTGTTATAGGTGAAACATAAACTATTTTGTTAAAAATTATTCTTTTTTTAGTGGAAAATTAATATTCCAAGTTGAAAATTCAAATATTAGGTTGAAAATGTATTTTGATTTTTGAATGTTTCTCATTTTAGTAAAAAATTTATTTTTTTGGTTGAAAATTCAACTCTTCCGTTGAAAATTATTTTTTTCTTTTTTTTAAATTTATTTTTTAAACTAAAATGTAACTATTCCATTTTTCATTATAAATTCATCTTTTTAAATTCAAAATTTATTTATTTTGTTGAAAAAGGATTTTTTTTTAATTGAAAGTCCAATTTTTCATTATTTTGATGTAAATTTCATACTTTTGGGTTGAAAACTCAACTGTTTTACAGGAAATTAGTATTTTTGGCTTGATAATGCAACATTTTTGATGAGATTTTATTTCCTTATTGACTGATGTAGTTTTTCAAATTTTTTTACATTTTTAAAATTTTTTCCTTAGTTGAAAATTATACGCTTTTGTCAAAAAGTGCTCTTCTTGATTCAAAAATTGATTTGCTTTGGTTGAGGATTCAACTAATTAAAAATAAAGTCGAATTATTTGGTTTAAATCAACTGTGTTTTACTGAAAATTAAAATGTTTATTTTTGAAAATATACACCATGAAACTTTTCGTTGAGAATCAATTTTTTTATGGAAAATTTATCACTTTGGTTGAAAATGTAACTATTTTATTGAAAATTCCTTTTTTTTCTAGGTTAAAAATTAATTTTTTTCAACTGGAAATTTAATTCTTCCATTTTGGTTCAAAATTTATATTTTCCAGTTAAAAACTCAACTATTTGGTTCAAAATTAACGTATTTTATAAAATTCCGCATGCCTATTGTCACTAAAATTGGTTAAAATAAATTTGGTAACGAAATTTTTGTTGCATTAACATGATTGATATCGTAGGTGTGAATTTTTTTTATACTTATCAGAAAAATTAAGAACGGTCAGGGAAAATGAAAAATTGGTCAGGAAAAAGGGAGGGAAAGTCGGGGAATTTCAAAAATGGGATTTTGTAGCAACCCTGATATGATAGAATTATCTCCTTTGACATTACCATAATTATACATAATTTAATGTAAATTTTTTGACTTATTTTTATGTTTAATAATAATTTTATTTTGCCTGTTTAACATTTCCCTATAAGAACTGGACATCCAGAATGCTCATTACCAAATACGATAAATAAATCAAAAAATGTTTCTCATTATAGAAAAATGTGAAACAGGTAAGAAAAAATAATTTAAAATAATCATTTCTTGAATTTGTCTCCAGAGTCTATAAATTTGAATAATAATTCAAACAAATTTTTGCAGAAAAAAATGTTTGATCTAAAATGATGAATTTTTTACTGAAATAGATGAATTTTTAACAAAAGAGTAACTTTTAACCAAGTAGTTTTTATCTTCAATCAAAAAGACAAACTTTCAACTAAATAGTTGAATTTTCAGTTCAAAAAATTAATTTTCCAGAAAAAAAAAAACAAAAAAATTTTCAGCCAAACTGATGAATTTTCAACTAAACTGATGAACCATTGACTGGAATAGATGAATTTTCAACTAAAAATGATAATTTTTCAACCTAAAATAAAATGAATAAATTTTAAGTTATGTATTATGTTGCAATAAAGAGATGAACTTTCAACTAAAATGTTGGAATATTCGACTGGAATAATTACATTTTCAGTTTGAAAAAAAAATTATTTTCTGTTAAAGTAAAAACAAATTTTCAACCAAATAGCTCACTTTTCAACCAAAAAGATAAATTTTTAATCAAAATGATGAATCTTGAACAAACAAAAAAAATTTTTAACAAGAGAGTTCAGCTTTTAACTTAGTTGCTGAATTTGTATTCCAAAAAAGATGAATTCTGAACGAAAAATGAAGTAGTTTATATTTTAAAAAAAATTAATTTTTAATCAGTAACAGTGGAATTCGACAAAAAAACTACTTTTCAACATGATTTGACTTTTCAACTTAAAAAGATTTTTCAGTCAAGGAAAAGAAAAAATTGCAACCAAGCTGTTGAATTTTCTGTTGGTACGAATAATAAAATTGTTTTAAATGAGACTACTATTCAACTTTAACCTTGTTGGAAGCAACATTTTTAAGGCAGCACTTAGAAAGTTAGAATTTCCCGACCGAGTTCTCCGAGGCTAGAGGTATACTTTATTAATTTGCTATTTATTATGAAAAATTCAAAAACCGTTTTGACTTAGAAAAAACTTATTGTACAATGATAACAATCAGTCATATCATTCATATAAATGGAATATGTAATAATAATTTACATTCGGACATTTGGACAACTCCAGTGTACTTTTGAAGGTTAGCTTTTTGACTCACTTGCAAATTTTAGAAAAAAAAAATATGAATAAGTGAATATTTGCTCTTCATAACTTCCAGTTTGGCAATAGTGTCTGAATCTAAGTGATTTTCAAGTATTGTAGCTAATTGCTGCACACTATTCCTCGAAGGTCTTGAATTTTTCTGAAAATAAATTTTGGTTAACCTAACTTTTTTCAACGACACTTTCCCAGTTCCCTTCAAACTATTCACCTAAATACTAAAATGAAACAAAAACTTACCCATTTTAAAGAAACTAAGATGAACGATTCATCCTGCAATTAATTGCAGTTATAACCCACTCTTTGCCGTCAGAATCCACTTATTCACAAACTTCGGAACATTTTGGGAACGATTTTGGAACGAATATTTTAATTTCTGAGAACGCTGTTATTCTATCTAATTTCACGAGTTCACATCCGCATTGAAAAAATAGATGGTGTATTGAGAAAACATTAACCTTTCTTAAATGAAACATAAAAACCAGCAGAATTTATTTAAAAAATTATTAAATTATGTTTCCTTAGCAATTCATTGCTACTCATTGAATTAGTAAGTAGGTACCACTAACAAGGGGGGTTAGGTTGGTGTCCGACGCCGATTTTTTTGTAACTTTACAGGTGAAAAGAGGATCCCAGACTATAAAAAAAAAAATTAATTTTTTGGGCAATTGTTCATATTTAGGGGTGGTAATCACCCCTTCTATATTTTTGATACTTTTACTGTTTTAAGAGGTATCATTGCTTTTTCTTTCTTTTTTTTGCACAAAATTGTTCTAATTGATTCTATATTATAATATTATTTGGGTTTTAAAAATACTTACCCCCTAGAGTATGATAATTCAAAAAATCTACCCCTATAGGATGCTTCGCCATATGACACATAGTTTAAGATTTTGGACTTTGTTGCTGCAAACATCTAGTTTTGATAATTAATTCTATTAAGAATTATCAGCCTTATTCGAAATAACCCCTAAATTATGTGCCATCCACCCCTTTAGTATTATCAATAAATAAAAAATTTAGTTATTAATATGACATTTTTGTAAGTAATGAATTGAAATATTTAGTTTGGACAATCAATAATAATATAACTAATTATTTGTTAACGATGGCACATGTTCTTATATTAATAAACCCTTGTTATGTGAAAACTACCCCTCAGAAACTTTTTATGTTTTGTTTAGCAGGCGATTTTAATGACAATACATATATAACAGATCTTTTTGAAGAATTTTTATTTAGGTTCAGGCACGTACATATTTCCATTGAAAATTGTACACACATACACGTACCCTTTCGCATATCGTCCCTCTAATCCTTATTGCTCAAGGCTTTCGACTTACAATATATCTGCTACGAAATAAAAAATAAATGTGTGATATGATGAGTGTGTGTTAATTTGACCATTTGCAAAATTGCGCATAAAATTATAATCTAATTCTAATTTTAATCTAAAATTGTTTTAAATAACGAAAGAATAGTTAAAAAGAAACAATATCATTCGATTTTTAAGGCACGAAGTTTTCACAGTAATGATATTCTTCGAAGAAGTGTTTTAGGCACAACCTCTTCTTGCACCATGCACATGTTATTACTGCAACATCACCGCAAATATCACAAAAAGGTTCAATATCTTCCTGGAAACAAAAGTCTACGGGTTATCAAAATTTGGAGGTCTATTTTCTATATATCCGCGTTTATACCAAGAATATTCTAATACGTTAATAAATCTAGGTGAGGACAATTGATTATGTGTGAGGGACTGTAATTTTATAATGTTATTTCTAATATGCAAGTTAATATCAGACCTCAAAAGAATAGAAGTGTCACAGATTTTTCGTACGAAATTCTTCCAGATCGTAAACCCAAACACATCCAAGGGCTGAATTTTCCCAGTTGTGCCTTTTGGAATAGTTTTCAGTAACAGGGTTTTACTTTCCGGTATAGCAGTTTGCACGGTTTGTTCACACTGGCCACTCCATGAATCTAACAATAACACAGAATTTTCTCCTACGTTAGGGAAAAATACATCTTGAAGCCACATTTGCAGTAATTCTGAAGAAAGTTTACCGGATTTAGAGGCTTGCAAATAAATATTGTTTGCCTGAAAAAGTCCTTGGCATACTCTTGGTCCAAATTCCCCGGATGGTTCCTTTAAAACTACAAAAAGGGGTGAAAGTAATCTTCCATCAACAGGTATGGTTGGCTGAATCGCATAGCTATGCGTGGTGGAGGAAACCGATTAAACAACATTTTCCACAGTTTTTGTTCCTTTAAAGCTCAAAGTTCTTCCACTGTGTAATTCTAAATTAAAGCCACTTTGATCGGATTTGAAAATGTTGCTTTCCCCATAATTCAGAATTTCTGATTTTACATTGTTTTTAAAAACATCACATTCTTGTTCTGTATCTCCAGTGTCATGTAAAGATGATATAGATATAAATTTTGTGATTTTTCGCGAAACAACGTTATGCATTTTCTTGAATTTCCATACCCACCAACGTGATGCTTTAAACCATGGAATGTCCAATTCATGCTTCTTTTGTAAAGCCCATCTGCGAAGATCTATATCGTGAACTGTCATCTTTGAATCAATAGGCTCCTTCAAATTGTCGAAAGTGTATTTTGCAACGTTGTATAGCTTATCTTCTCGGTCACCACCACTGTTAACTTGTTCTTGCCATCTTCTTAATTGTCGCTCTGAACGAAGCTTCTTGAATCTTTGATGAACGGTTGTAAAAGATAACCGTTTTTTCTTTGCAGAATTCCAAAAGTCAACAGCTTCTTTTTTATAGTCGAAATTAACTCTCTCCTCTTGATATAAACAATTAGGAACTTCACCATAATCCTTTTCTTCTTCTTGTTCTTCATCTTCAATCAGTTTTATGTAAATTTGACTATCCTCTTGAGAAAATTGGAAGTCAACTGAATTTTCAATAATAAATGAGGAATCAAACACATTTTTCATTATAATATCCTCTATTACATCGTGTAGATGTACCTCCTCAGGTGTTACTTCTGAAGGCTGAATGCCAAGTTTTTCCTTATTGAACGTTATTGTCAAAAACGATATTATATTTAATTGGTTAATTGTCATTTAATTAGTAATACTTCGCACAATAGAAAAAGAAGCAAATGTGACTGAAAAAATGTTCTTTTCTTTCGCTTTATATACATGCCTGATAATGGCTTATATACATTCCTCAATAATTTTATATTTGTAAAGTTTTATCTGACATGCCAAAATGATAATATTTTTATCATATCAGACACCCAACTTGTAAACAGTCAATACTTTGTCAATTAGGTTGTTTTTACGTATGTCATATGGCCTCATTTAGATAATAATAACGACAATTTATCTTATTATTAAAAAATTATCCCATTTTAATATTGTCGTTATTATTATCTGAATGAGACCGTATGACATACGTAAAAACAAACTAATTGACAATTATTAATTTGGCGGTATAAATAATAAGTTGTGTCTCACACAAATTCTGAAGGCAATATTTTGTTTGTTTTTTCCATTTATTTTTTATTTCGTAGAAGATATATTGTAAGTCCAAAGCCTTGAGCAATAAGGGTTAGAGGGACGATATGCGAAAGGGTACGCGTATGTGTGTACAATTTTCAATGGAAATATGTACGTGCCTGAACCTAAATAAAAATTCTTTAAACAGTTCTGTTATATATGTATTGTCATTAAAATCGCTTGCTAAACAAAACATAAAAAGTTTCTGAGGGGTAGTTTTCACATAACAAGGGTTTATTGATATAAGAACATGTGCCATCGTTAACAAATAATTATTTATATTATTATTGATTGTCCAAACTAAATATTTTAATTCATTACTTACAAAAATTTCATATTGATAACTAAATCTTTTATTTATTGATAATACTAAAGGGGTGGATGGCACATAATTTAGGGGTTATTTCGAATAAGACTGATAATTCTTAATAGAATTAATTATCAAAACTAGATGTTTGCAGCAACAAAGTCCAAAATCTTAAACTCTAGGGGGTAAGTATTTTTAAAACTCAAGATAATATTATAATGTAGAATCAATTAGAACAATTTTGTGCAAAAACAAGAAAGAAAAAACAATAATACCTCTTAAAACAGTAAATGTATCAAAAAAATAGGAGGGGTGATTTCCACCCCTAAATATGAACGATTGCCCAAAAAATTAATTTTTTTTTATAGTCTGGGATCCTCTTTTCATCTGCAAAGTTACAAAAAAATCGGCGTCGGACACCAACCTAACCCCCCTTGTAAGCACATTAGTAGAATACCCTTACTAATTCATTTAGTCACATAAATCTAACCATTTCATTTAGTAGAAAGTGATAAAATTACTAATTTACCAGTCAGATACAATGCTACTAATTGAATTAGTAAAATTTCTACTAATTCGGATTTAGAGAGTAATTCTACTAGAAATCTTTCCATAAGTAAGCATCCATCTTTCTTTCATTTTGAAAAGGATTTATCATAATTTGAAACGTTCTCCAACTTAGAGAGGAAAGATAGATAATTAAGGATTTTCGTTCGGAAAAGTTGGATACTTTCTGCTTCCCTTATCAAAACTACAAAGCCCGCGTCTGCATTCGAGTTAGTTACTTCTCGCTTCATCTACGCAGACTTGTTCGTTAAATCTTTTCATGTTCAAATAAGTATAAGTTTCTAGGGCAGAATGAAGCCCGTGAAGGATATATATCTGTGGATCATAACGTCGAATGCAGGAAAGTTGTTAAACTTGAGCAAAAAAAAGATTTTTAACATTCTGTGTATAAGCTCTCTAGTTCCTTGCAGTAATTGCCATATTTTAACGACTTGCTGTAAAGATGTTTCTATTGTTATCTTAGATAACTAGTTGTGTTAGAAAACAATTATTCAACTTTAAGTAGCATGGCGATCCCTTACGTAGGTGAGGGATCGCCAGACGCTGTCACCGATCCTTGCTACCAGGGCGCTTATTTATACTACTGAGGAATAAAATCAGAAAAATAATTTCCTTAAATTTTGCGATTAATAATTTCAAAATATTATATTTGAAATCTACATTTTTTGGCGATTCCAACGATTTGTTACTTGTCTTAATGAGCTGAAAATTAGACTAAGTGCGACCAGATTTCTATAGATGGTTTTAATTTTGGAAATTCTACAATTTTAAGCCTTCCTACTTGAAACTATTATTTTTAAGTCCAGTTTGAAATATTCAATATTTTCTGGACATTTTCAAACAAAAAATAATTCAATTTTCAATGCCTAGTTCTAAAATCTTCTTATTCTTAAGGCTTGAATTAAAAAAATTATTGTCTTAATTTTTCATTGTTCTGAATTTATTCTGAATGTATTTAATTTAAAATTGTTAAATTACAAATCCTTGAAATTGAAAATTATGCAATTATCAAGTCTCTTAATTTGATATTCTACGATTTCGAAGAATTTAAAAAACCAGACAATTTTGTAGGTGACTAAAATTTTTTTATTTTTTAAATGAAATTTGGATTCGTTTAATTTGTACGATCCGCTGTAGAACATTTTTTATTTTCAATATTTATAAGTTCAGGGCTCGGACACATTACAGATGTCAAAAATAGTGTTTTTAGTGCCATAAATAGTGATGCATTCGAGACGATTTCGAGAAAAGTCAAGATTTTTTTGAAACATGTTCAGATGAACTCAAAACTTAATAGCGATCTAGAATCTCAAATAAACAATTTCGAGATCTCGAGTCGAGAATCTCAAATAAAAAAATTCGAGATCTCGAGTCGAGAATCTCGAAACTTTTTATTTGAGATTCTCGATCGCCATGAAGTTTTGAGTTCACCTGGACATGTTTCAAGAAAATCTCGACTTTTCTCGAAATCGTCTCGAATGCATCACTAGTCATAAATTTTTAGGAATAGAAGAAAAAAATGCTGTTTTGAATATCTAAAAGATTTTATCATTTAAATTCTAAGACTAATTTATAGAATGCTATTTTGATATTTTGTTATCATTTGAGTGCGAGCCCTGAAAGTTTCAAGATTCGGAATATTCGGATAAAACGTATTCATATAAACTATAATCTGTGTCAATTAGCGATAATTTCTATCTACGTAGGAACAGACGATTTATTGATCTGTGCCAGTTTAAAATGTCTGAAAATAGGGGCATTTGCAACTACTGCAGGTGAGTTTTGGTGAATATATACATAATGGCCTAGAAAACACTTATTACTTATATCACTCATAAAAAACGTAGATTTCGAATATAATATTTATGAATGACTAATTGAAAAATAAAATTTGTTTATGAATCTTATTTTATTCCGCATTAGTACAAAGGACTCCACTGCTAGCAAGGGTCGGTAACAGCGTCTGGCGATCCCTCAGCTGCACAAAGGTAAGTTGAGTTGGGGGGGGGGGGGGGTTCTGAAGCAGGCAGGTAGACAGCGATCAAATAGGTAATGTCTCGGTAAAATAAATCCCTTATAAGAGTAGGCAAACTAGGTAGGGGAGAGTGGTCCTATGTTGGCACAGTTAGAGCTTTTGTCGAAAACAGAGGGTAAACCTCGTTTAATGGCGCTTTAATGTCTTTAGTCAGATACCACGATCTTCCATGTGCAATTCTATGTCGTTCGGGGCAATGTGGAGTGCTTTCTGCGGTCGCAATGCAGCGCAAAGTGCAGAAGTCGATTTTCGCTATTTCTGAAAATGGTGGTCCTAAGCCGGCACTCCCTGGTCCTGAGTCGTTACATAGAATATTAGAATAGATTTCTCGAAAAGTCAATGAGAAAAGACAGAAAATAAAAGGACACCTACTGGAGACAATAAAAATGCAGTTAAAACACAACCAAATTAAAAAAAAACAACAACAAGAGACGAGTGGCATGAAATTGAAACTTAACGAAATAAAATATCACACAAATAGCAACAAAAGCAACAAAAAAAAGGTGCTGAATCAGGAACACCTGTCTGGTGCCGACTCAGGACCACTACGAATGCTTACACGTTTCATGCTATTACGCGCCCGAAACAAATCCCAATGAAAAATCGATTTTATCAGGCGAAAGCACATAGAATACAAAAACCAACGCCCTTAAGCGATTCGACTTTTCAAAATATTTACACACGTATAGCTGCTTCATAAGAATGGAAGAAAATGGAATTCTGTTTGCGCGAAAAATGTATACCTCGCTCACGCTGTCAAGCGAAAACTAAAGTGACAATTGTCAGCGTAAATTATGTCCATGTCTGAGAAACGCGAGGTGCCGACTTAACCCACAGTGCCGACTCAGGACCACTCTCCCCTTTTTTTAATCTATCACAACTAGAAAAGAAACACGTGCACCATGTGCGCGATTATTGTTGTTTTTTCATCCAACACAATTTTTTAATAACAATTTAAAATTATAACCAAATTTTTATACTAAATAGTACCTATTGTAGTTACAGAATTATGTTAAAACGAGAGAATAATCTAAAATTGTTCAACATTTTTTTTATTTTCTTCGAAATTATTTTTATTGAAAGTACCAATTTATGGTGTAAAACGCCGGAACAAAACCAAACATTTTCAATTTAATGGCTAAATGATTATCTAAAAAACGTTTTAATTTTTTAAATGATATGTACAAATTTTTGACAAAACACCCTGACGTAAGATAACAAAAAGTTCTTTTCAATGTTTCATCTTCCTTCTTTCAAAAGTTTGAAATATATTTTTTTTAATACCAATTTAAAGTTTAAAGATTTTTGTTTGAAAATATCAATTTTCGATATAAAGCGCCAAAAAAACATGAAATTCTTCAAAAATTATAAACCTCTTTGGAACGATAATGATTTATTAATAACAATTTCAATTTCCGACAAAAAAACCCTAAAACGATCCGAAATTATTTAAACATATGAATTTTGTTATTATAAACAATAACCATTGGATTCAAATCTAATTATTTTTTTAATACCAATTTTAGGCCAAACATACAAACATAACCTAAAGTTGTAGAAAAGTTATAAATATTTTCTTAAATCTAATAATCTTTTATTTAAAATGTCAATATTATTGTTAAACTACAATAATTTTTTTTTTTTAAATACAAATTTTTGGTGTGGCGAAACCTAAAATTGTCAAAAAAGTATAAACCTTAAAAATCTAATGATTGTTCTTTAAAATAATAATTTCCGGTACAAAACGCTAACAAGATGAAAAAACGTACATTGTTAAAAAATGTTTAATATTTGAAATCTGATCATTTATGTTAAAAAATATCCATTTTGGATGTAAAGCGCAAACATAACCCAAAATTGTTAGAAATTAGGAGTCTTGATAATGATCCTTGTTCAAATTTTTTTATTTGTGGTGAAAAAAACTCAAACAACCTACAATTTTTTTACACTTCAAGTCTTCGAAACTTGATGTATTCCTAAACTTAAATCATTAGATTCAAATCATATGATTCTCCTTAAATAATAAAATTTACAAACTGAAAAATTAATAAATTTAAAATTTCAGATTGTGTTAGTTTTGTTTGTCAGAAATCAGTATTTGGATTTCATAAGTATTATATTTCAAAGGAGATTCACAACTTATAAACAATTCTAGGTTATGTTGGCGTTTGCACCAGAAATCAGCATTTTTAGTAAGATATCAGATTTCAAAAAAGATTTAAATTTTTTGTAAAATTTTAGGTTAAGATAGAAGTTTGGTATGTATTTTTTAATGAAGTTTGATGATTTTAGAACAATTTCAGGTTACGTTAATGTTTTTCACAGGAATTCAATTATTCTAAACAAAAATGTTCATATTTCGAAGATGATTTAGAACTCTCAATAATTTTCTGCTACGTTATGTTAGTGTTTTTTGTTCGAAATTTTCGGTATTTTTATTACAAAATTATTAAATTTTAAAGAATATTGACTACTTTTCCACAACAATATTAGAGAAAAATTATTTCATTCCAAAGAAGATTTACAATTTGGAAAAATTGTTTGCTGCCTTATATTAGTATTATTCGTCGGAAATTATTGGCATTTTTAATTAAAAAAATGATTACATTTCAAAGAATATTAAAAAAATTTCAACAGCTTTAGAAGTTGGTATATTTTTGCTGAATTTAATGTTTCAAACTAAAATCATAAGAATTGAATCCAATTATTTTTCTTTGAAATAATAACATTTGCAAGCTTGCAGAATTCGGATTCTATTCTTATTTTTAGTCAGGAATGAACATTTTTACTCAAAAATTATCAGATTCCAAAGAAGATTCATTAGTTTTTAACAATTCTTAGCTACGCTGTCGTTTTACATAGAAAATTGGTAGTCTTGAACAAAATTCATTATAAATTAAACAAAATAGTCGAGCTTTTTTACGTGGAATCTACTTCAATAAGTGCTCATAGTGAAACATCGAGAGTCGGTAATATCAAACATAATATTTTGAAGTGGAAGAATAACTATTTTTCAAATTCAGGTTTTATATTTTTTTGACATTCAAGCAAATGAGATTTTCTGTTTTGATCCCTCTTCAAAAGTTCTTTATCAGACAAGATTAACTTTTTGTCTGCTCTCGCGAATAATGGATATGCCAAATGCATTGCTCTCCTTATAAAAATCATTATTAAACCATTTTAAGGGCATGCTCTTCGGTGACCACGTGACCAAACCAGTCCTCGGTTATGAAATTTTTTTTGGTGTTCACCATGTCCAAACGCAATGATATATCGCTCTAAAAATTTGGAATATAGGAAATGAGACAATAAATTGCGTTTGTATATTTAGTTTGAGTAATAATTTTGAAAAAAATTATTCATGTAAAAAATAATGTGTAAAATTTCATAACCCAGCTTGCTCATGTGATCTCTACTTTACCGACGTTGAAAGATTCTTTTTTTCTCCGCTAGAAATTGCTAAAAATGCTCCAAAAATAATGACAGGTTACGTGTGTGCAGATACTTATTTTTTGATTTGCAACAAATGTGCAAATGTTATTGCTTATATTGATTTTTTTTTAAATGTTTAGACGATTTAATCCAAAATTTGTGTCAGTTATCAACATACGCGAATCAAAAAATCTGAAATGCATCAAACCAAACATTACCTACAAAGTGCTCGACTCGAGGGGTAATATCCTATTTTATTAATTTATCAATAAAATTTCTTTGAAATTATAAACATATTGATGTATACAAACGTTCTTTAGTGCTTTCTATTTAATCGTTCAAATTCTAAACACGATATCTCAATCCTTGTGGACGTAGTGAGCACCAAAAAAAATGAAAATAATATTACACATTTATTTTTTACATGAATAATTTTTTTCAAAATTATTACTCAAACTAAATATACAAACGCAATTTATTGTCCCATTTCCTATATTCCAAATTATGAGAGCGATGTATCATTGCGTTTGGACATGGTGAACACCAAAAAAAATTTTCATAACCGAGGACTGGTTTGGTCACGTGGTCACCGTAGAGCATGCCCTTAATGAAGAAATATGAAAGAGTATCATTTGTTAAATTTATTTTTGAAAGAAGAAATTTGTGAAACAAAGAATTTTAGTGCTATTTTACGATTAAAAAATATCTAAAAAATGTTGAGGCAATACTATGAAAGTTTACAGTGTAATTTGAAGGTATGTTATGTGGACAAAATTAGATGTTCAACACTATGGTATTAGTATCAGAAAAACAGAAATTCCGGTCTTAGCTTTGAAAACTAAACGAGATTTCAATTTTACTGATATTAAAAATAATTTTTTATAACGAGAAAATAAATGAAAATACTGGACTTATTTTTTTTGGGCTTTTTGGTAATTGTTTACTTTTTGAAGTTCTAGATAACCTTTAGCAAACAGCTTTGAAAAGGATTTCCAATATAATTTACTTTGTCATTGCTTCAAACAGCTCATGCCTAAATAAAGGATTATTCCTCTGCTCGCTAATAAATCTAACAACCGATATTCTATCATACTTGCTTTTAAAAATTTATTAATGATGTAGTAACGGAATTTCTTGATTTTGAATTTTTTGAATTTCTTGATTTCTTGAAGCCGTTTCGGACTTTGATAGAATGATTTTTAAAAAAACATTATTATTAAACGTTTGTGATTTTTGTTCAAATCACTCAATCCGAACTTTCTGTACACAGCAATCCCCTAAATTTTCACAGCAGGAACTATGTCAAAGTACAAAACATTCCTCCGTATTTTTATGATCCTGCTAATATATTCGTGCTTAAAAAAAGACGTCTTGCAAACAGACAAAATTAAAATCCTGAAAAAAGTGTTCTTATTTCTCGAACACACAGCTTTCTTTGATCTGAAGACGTTGACAGGAAAATTTCGATTTTTCATTTTCATAAATGATTTCAATCATTAATGACAAATACTTAAGCTCACATCTCACTTCAGCAGTAACAATATTTCTTGATCGTTTCACATTTATGAGTATAGTCCAAACTGACGATGCAGTTGATAAAAAAAAGAGTAAATATATCACCGGAATCTGCTTGGATAATTGCTTCCACAATGATGATTTGTATATTGACAGCAATGCATTTTGTATACCCAGTATTTACGATATTAGACTATAATTGAATCTTTTCTGAACAGGCAGTGATTATGAAATAACCTAATAGGATGAACACTAAACTTGTGTTGATCCAACCTTACTTCTGCCGAGGCTTCAATTATAAATGTCTTCGCTTCACAAGAAACTTGTGAAATATTTACTGCATTTCATTCTGGCTTTAATAACTATTCTGAAAGTTACGCGAATAAAGAGAATTCCTCTTGAAAGCAGTGCATTGTTGGAGAATTGAGATTTGTATGGAAGTACCTTACGTAACACGAAACTACTTCTATTTAACTATACAATATACATATATATATGTATACTTACATAGATATGGATATAACTCCCTTTCCTGTAATTCTGTGAACCAGCTACGTGGCTTTCATTTGTGATCGGTAACGTAGCACCTGTTTATTCTGGAGATCGTACCGCAACATCTACCATCCTGCAATGGAGCCAAACCACGGAGGGTTGTACGCTCGTAAAAGGCGATAGTCTCCAAAATTCGCATGCTGGAAATTCGCACGAAAGGACTCTTATCGCGACGATAAATCCTAGCTGATCCGAATACCGCAAACTTGCTTTTACCACTAAAACCCTTTCGTTAACATCCAGAATCAATTTTAGGAAACAACTCAACCTCGTTAGAATTATAATGAAACTGCACTTGGAACACAAGTTCTGGTTGGGACTTCTGATTCGGTTTCATGAAACACTTCAGTGTGGTTGAGAAACTTCATTTTTGAAATTCCATCTCTTGAAATTTAAGAATTTTAAATTAGATTAAAAACAAATTAAAATCCTATTGAACCTCCAACACTCAAGTTAATGTATAGAATTCCTGAAAATAAAACAAGAGTCCAACGATCAAATTTGGACAACCACCAAAAAATGCTCCTATTGTAATTCCTAAAAACAAAAAAATTTGTTTCTTTGGACAAAAATAAAAAAGAGGAAAGAAAAATCAGAAGGCAACCAACCAAATCCCCTTCCTTCTCTTTTTTATTTCTTTCTACTTTTTTATTTTTATTATCAAATCACAATATGAAAGCAGTTATAATATTTACCAACGTTTCGGTGCTCATACAGCACCCTTATCAAGGTAAGAAAAATTAGAGCAGGTGAGAACAGCGAAGAAACAACGACGCTATCTTCTCGATACCTGAGATCTAAGTGTGGGTCAAAAGGCAAATCTGTTATAAACACATCAGACATAAAAGAAAGGCAAGATTCATGAAAAACTATTGCTAAATGTAATTATCCATACTAGAATAATTTTTGGTTAATTTATCCAAATCAGTTTTCAAATTAACAGACAACTTATTTTGTTTTTAATATAAAGCATTTCCATGAAATCTCTCTTTCTCCCATTACTTTCACTATGTAAAATTTGAACATTATCCCAGTCAAACTCATGATCAACATCAACAAACCCTTGTTCTCTAGCAAGAACACTCTTATGACAACGTCCTAAACGAACATCACTTTTGTGTTCCTCCATCCTGGTATTAAGAAGTCTGTCAGTCTGTCCCTCGTAAGTCATCTTACAGATCTTGCAAGTGATCTTGCAAACAACACCACCTTTTTCAAATTTATCTGAAGGATCTTTACAAAAAGTTATTATTGAATCCATTCTAAATGGTATACGGAAAATAGTATGAACATTACATTTTTTAACATAAAGTCAATAGTTTTTGAAATTTGACCAAAAAACGGGAGAACAAGAGTATTACAAGAACTATATTCTCTCAATTCCTTCTGATCATCTGTAGATAAAGTGTTATTTTGTTTGTTTTTGATTTGTTGAATTCTAATTGTGATATGTTTCTCAATTAACTTTTGTGGGTAATGATTAAGAAAAAAGGATATTCCTAGTAATATTCAAATTCTTTTTGTGAAATGAAATGTGGGACAAACCTGAAGCTCTGTCAACTAAGTTTTTGATTACTGAAATTTTGTTTTGAAAAGGATGAGCCGGAAAGCAATTTAAAATTCTACCTGAATATGTACTGTTCCTATACCAATTGGTAATAATATTAGCATCCTGACCTTTAATTACTTCTATGTCCAAAGAACTGATTTCATTATTTTTCTCTATTTCATGGGTAAATTGAAGTTTTGGATGAAAACTGTTAAAAGCATCAATAAATGCCTGCAACTTTGCTAGATGAACACAAAATAAGGTGTCATCAACATACCGAAAGTAAAAGGGCAAAACAAAATCTAGCTACTTGAAAGCAAAGACCTCCAAATCTTCCATAACTATTTCTGCTAAAATCGGAGAAATGACTGAACCTATGGGAGTACCAAACTTTTGCCTATGAAAAGATCTATTGAATTAAAAAAAATTGAGTTCATGATAAAAACTATCCCTTTAATAAGATCTTCTGGACTTAATCGAGTACGTGTCGTTATATTGTCCCATCTATTTAAAATTGCCTGTTTAACTAATTCATGGGGTATACTCGGAAGCATTGCAACAACATCCAAAGAAATCATTACAAGGTCATCAGGAAAAGTTTTTTCAATAATAGTGTTTTGGAATTCACAGCTATTTTTAATATTGTATTCTGAAGTTGTAATGGAGTCTTTAAGTATCAAATTAAAGTTTTGTTCTAAAAATTTCGTGGGGGTGTTGATAGTTGAAATAACGATTCTCAAAGGATAGCCATCTTTATGAATCTTTCTCAAACCATAACATCTGGAAAGAACTGGGTCTTTGGTATTTATCTTTTGTCCCATCTATTTAAAATTGCCTGTTCAACTAATTCAAGGGGGTATACTCGGAAACATTGCAACAACATCCAAAGAAATCATTACATGTGTTTAAATTAAGATTGAAAAGAATTTTATTTTATCAACGAATAATTTATGCAAAATAAGCAGGAAATATTCATAATTAAAAAATAAAATACCAAAAAAACCTCACTTTTCGGCTCATTAGAGACAAGAATAAAATTAATGGAAAAAAGAGGGAGAAAAAGGGAAAAAGTCAACCAAAAAACCAACCTCTCACTTTTTCCTTTCTCTGTCCTTTTTATACTACAGGGGGACCAACATGTTTCGAGGTCAATTTAAACCTCCTCATCAGGGATTATTTATAGGGAATAACTAAAGGTATAAGTCTGTAAAGAAAATATTAAATAAAAAATTAATTCAGTTTAATATAATCAAAATCACCTTTTGAGAAATTGATTGTTAACATGTAAAAGAATTTTTCTATTTTCAACTACGAAGAAATTTTTACTTTAACCAATTAATAACTCTATCCCAAACTCTGTTATATCTTGAGAGGTCCCTCCTCAAATTGATAGCCTTGTTACCTTCTCTCATTATGAATAACATCTCCATGAATTCTCTATTTTTTTTATTTCTTTCATGATAAAGAATTTTAATATCATTCCAATTAAAGTCATGGCCATATGTAATTTCATGTTTTGAAAGGACTGAGTGATATCTAGGACTTCTGTGAAAATTATTTTCATGTTCATTTTCCCTAAGTCTAAGAGCCCTTTTAGTCTGCCCTACATAAACAGCATTACAATCTTTACAATTAATTTTGTAAATAACACATTTTTTGTCTAACGTTTCATATCTATCTTTTTCTAATTTTACAATCACATTGCTCTTAAAAGGAACTCTATATATGGTATGTTACCCTAATTTTCCCAACATAGATTTCAAAATCTTTGAGATTTTATCAAAATATGTAAGAACAACAGTATTGAATGTATTATAATCTTCTCTGTTTATTTTATTTTGATCATTATTTATGTTTTTTATATATTTTATTCTGTTATGTACATGTTTTTCAATTTTTTGTTTAGCTTTTAAGGGCTCTATCAATAAAATTTTTAATAATTCATATTTTATTTTGAATAGAATGATTTGATAGAAAACTAAGTGTTCTACCTGAAGAAATCTTTTTCCTATGCCAGTCAGTAATAATATGTCTTTCATCAGTTTTAATTAGAGCCAAATCTAGAAAATTTAATTTACTTTCAGTTTCAATTTCAACAGTAAATTGTAATCTAGGGTGTATACTATTAAAATCAATAAGAAGAGTTTCAACATTATTTTTATGTACACTAAGTACTGAATCATCAACATATCTTGAATAGAAATAAATATTAAAATTGATTTTTTGGAAAACTTCATTCTCTAAATCCTCCATGACAATTTCAACTAAAATAGGAGATAAAACAGATCCTATGGGAGTTCCAAACTTTTGTGTATAAAAATTATTATTGAATTTGAAATAAACTGAATGAAAAACATATTTTATCACATCAAGAAAATGTTTCTTCGGAATTTTTGTATTAATTTTAATTAAATCCCAACGTTTCTGTATGGCAATTTCGACTCTTTCATAAGGGATATTTGGAAACATAGCTATTACATCAAAAGAGACAAAGATATGGTCTAAAGGTATTATCACACTGTCAATTAGTTTTAAGAAAGCATGACTATTTTTAATTGATGTTTCTGAGATTTGTATTGATTTTTTAATAATTTGACTCAATAATTCTTCCAATTTTCTAGTTGGGGAACCTATTGTTGAAATGTCCGGTCGTAAAGGGTAGTCATCTTTGCGAGCTTCAACAAGTCAATAGGGTAATGAGAGATTAGTACTGGATGTATCGATATCACATCTTTCAATATTATTGCCTAAATATTTATTAGTTCTCATTCTGTCTAAAATTACAAACGTCCCTTTTTGAAGCATTATGGTAGGATTATTAGGAATCCATTGAAAACTATCTGCATCGTTAAAAATATGCAACATTTTTTGAATATAAACATCCCTATGAATAGCTACTGTAATACTTCCTTTGTCTGATTACATGGACACCAGGAACAGTTTTTCAAATAATAGTTGTTTGGAATTCCCAGCTATTTTTAATATTGTATTTTGAAGTTGCAATGGAGTCTTCAAGTACTAAATTAAAGTTTTGTTCTAAAAATTCCGTGAGAGTGTTGATAGTTGAAATAACTATTCTCAAAGGATAGCCATCTTTATGAATCTTTTTCAAACCATAACATCTGGAAAGAACTGTGTCTTTCGTATTTATCTTTTGTCCCATCAATTAAAAATTGCCTGTTTAACTAATTCAAGGAGTGTACTCGGAAACATTGCAACAACATTCAAAGAAATCATTACATGGTCCTCAGGAACAGTTTTTTGAATAATATATTCTTGGAATTCCCAGCTATTTTTAATATTGTATTTCGAAGTTGTAATAGAGTCTTCAAGTATTAAAGTAAAATTTTGTTCTAAAAATTCCGTGGGAGTGATGATAGTTAAAATAACTATTCTCAAAGGATAGACATCTTTATGAATCTTTCTCAAACCATAACATCTGGCAAGAACTGTGTCTTTGGTATTCATCTCGTCCATTTTATATCTTTTCCTAAAAGTCCTCTCTTTCTCCAGTTGTCTAAAATATTGAAAGTGTCTCTTCTTAAGTGTTTTAACGGATATTTATTCAATAAATCAAAGCTATCACGATTGGAAAGTAAATCCTCCATATCCCTAATATAATCTGATTTCTTCATACAAACTGTAATATTGCCTTTATCAGCATTCATGCATATTGTATCAGGGTTGTTTTTAAGGAAACCTTTCGTTATCATAAAACCTTTAGAAATTTTATGATCAATACTACTAATGTGCAAACAATTCTTATTAACAAAGGTCTTTGACAAGTGTAAAACCTTGTTTTTGAAAGCTTGCTGATCTAATATTGGAATTTTGTGTATACTTAATTCAACATCTTTGACTATTTTCATCATTTGCTTCGACTTACTTTTCATCACATGGTTAATAAAACCTTTACCCAATCTGAGAATATCTGTAACTTAATCAGGAATTTGAATATTTGACAAATTCACAAACCAAGGATCCATATCTTCTTCTTCAAAAATTTGTGTAAATTTAAATTTTACTCTTGAACATTAGATTGTTGATCAATTAAAATAGAAAGTTTGTTCTCATGTTTAACTATCATTGTTTAAAAATTTTCAATTGAGGAAAATCTGATGTTTTGAAAGATCAATGATTTTATCTTGTCGTAAACATACTACTAATTCACTGCTAATTCTGAAAATTTTTACTTTCAAAAAATTAACATGATTTGAAACGTCCTTGATCAGTAAATTCTGCATTGAGAATTTGAAATTCTTTAAATTATGTTCAAATTGTCTATTGCAAAAATTACTGTGAAAAGCAAAATGTTTTCATTTTTCTTTCCTCTATTTTATTGTTGTCCAAAGAAACAAATTTTTTTGTTTTTATGAATTAGAATAGGAGCATTTTTTGGTGGTTGTCCAAATTTGATCGTTGGATTCTTGATTTTATTTTTAGGAATTCTATAAATTAATTGCATCCCTTTTCCCTGATTTTTCCTTGACCAATTCTGCATTTTTGCCTGAACATTCATACTTAAAGATCGAAACTGAGGTTTAAGCGAACAAAACATGATAAATCCACTCCAGATGGTAAATAAAGGCTTAATCTAACTGATTATCCATTAATTAATTCATTCAAATTGGAATTGAATGATTTGATAATAATTAATCTCAATTATCCAATTACTGTATCTATAGCTTGGACTTATGAAGTTTATAAAGCATATTGAACACTTCGGTGCAAAATAAAAAAATTGAATTTAAATATTTTGAAGGATACAGCATTTTCAAAACGAGATTTTTAATGTGATAGAACTCTTTTTGCGAATCAAGGGCCAATAATCACATTCTTCGAGTCCTTAAAATGCTTAAACAGAAAAAACTAGAGATTCGATTATGTTCGGGGTCAATTTCGTATAAACTCATTTTTAATTTCAGTTATGTTCGCTCTCTTGATCAATGTACAAACTGAAAAACAATTGAATTGCTCTCATTATTTGAATTGCTCAATATGAACCAATTAAGGTTCAATTTTTTCAGTACATTTTAATGCCGTTTCTTTGTTTCAAATGAAACTTTTTTTTCTGTCTCGTTACTCATTTTTTCCAAAAAATAGATTTATCATGTTTTACTCGCTCACTCCGTAGGCTGCCAACGTCTAATTTACTTAAAAAATTAAAAAAAGTAGCCTATTTAAACTGACAAAGTCACCAAAAGTGATTAAATTCTAACCCAGAAAGTGACTAAAAAGGACTAGTGTGCGTTAATACTGCAAATAATGTTCTTTTGAATTTAAAATAATTCGAAAGAATTTGATTTATAAGACTTCAAAAAAATTCAAGTTAAATTGAATATGAATTGGAAAAAATGCCTCAAATACAAAAAATTTCATGGACTTTAGTAAATTTAGACTGAATTTAGAAGAAATTCAAGGGAAGTAAGAAGAATTAGATGAAATTCATGAAAATTCAAGTTGAATTAAAAAAAGTAAGTGAATTGAAAACAATTCAAAAATATGAAAAAATTTATTGAATTCAGTAAGTTTTAAATAAGTTTAGAAAAGTTCAAGGGAATTAATAATAATGTAATAAAATGCCTGAGAATTCAAGGTGAGTTCAAGAGACTTCAAGATGAATAAAAAAATAGTAAAATCCAATAAAAATTCCTTGAGTTAAACCAGTTTAGAAGAAGAGAATTGCAAAGAAATGAAAACAATTAGAAAATTGAGGGTGAATAAATAAGAACTCAATCTCAATTTCAAGTGAATTTAAATGAATTTCAAACAAATATTCTAAAATATCTTCAGATCTGTGAAATCTTACAAAATCCCTGAGTTCCCGCAAATAAACTCTTCAAAATCCATTAAAATATTACAAATTCTCGTGAAATTCTACGAAATCTGATATTTGCTGAAATCCTGGAAGAATCATTGAAACTGATGAGAATTTAAAAAAAAACCAAAGATATTTAAAATCATTTAAAATCCCATAAAATTACTGGAATCAATTGTATTAGAATCTTTGGAAACAACTTCAAATGTTTCAAATCCTTTGAAATACCTTCAAATTATTGAAATCTTATCTATCTTGTCAAATTCAAATTTCAAAAATGAGAAGATTTCAGAACTAGGCATTGAAAGTTGAATAATTTTTTATTATAGAATATTTAAAAATATTGATCATTTTAAAATCAATGAAAAAAAAACAATTGAGAATTAGAATTTTTGTAAATTGTGGAATTTCAAAAATTGGAATCACAGCGATGTTGTTTCGTATATATTTTTTTAATTCTCAATTTAAACGTCATATCTTACAATTGTCCGATTTTTAGTTGAAGATTGAATCATTCGAAATAAAAAAAATATTTCATTGGGAGATTTTAAGAATGAATAATTATTGTAAATGAAGTGCTAAAAATCAAACGATTTCAAAACAAAAAGCTGAAAGTTGTGTTGCCTCAAATCAAAATAAATCAGAATAGAATCATTGGAAATTAAAAACTCAGAAATTGAATAATTTCTTTAATTCTAAATGATTAAAATGTTAGAGTTCTGAATTTTTATGCTATACGTTGAATTTTTAGTAAATGAAGCTTGGATTCCTTTACTTTTCCACGTTCCGTAGTGGAAAGTTTTTCATTTTTAATGTTTTTTAAATTAAAAGTACTTCATTTTGAATGTTTTTTTTTTCAATAATATAATTTCAAACGTTTATAATTGAAAATTTTTTCATTTCGAACAGTCAAGATGATGGAGAATTTATTTTTTTATCTTAGAAAAAATTGTCTTATGACTTTTGATGTTATATTACATTTTTTTATCTAACTAAAATTTTAAATTCCAGACTTTCAGAAGATTTGAATTTGAAACATCAATTTAGTTTTTAATTTTAAATTTTTAAATTTTAAACGCTTTGAATTAGAAATGATGAAACACTGCAACTGCTTTTCAATGAAAATGTCCAAATTGTAAAAATTTGAATTTGAAATTTTTCAATTTTGAGAGCTTCTGACAGAATTCACATTTTTAAAGTAAATTCTCTCAAGTCTTTTAAATTACTCAATTATCTGGAAAGAAGAGTAAATAGTAACACTTCTCTTTGATTCTGATTTTCACTTGCTGACAGAGAGTACAAAAAGGGTGACCCATTGGAGTGGATCAATGCATCACCCATCACTATCGCAAACCGTATCTGCATACCTATTTCGTATTCAACTTGCTTTCCCTCCCTTGGTCGCATTCAGTTTTTCGCTTCACTTGCGTTAAGTCAGAACGGAAAATGTTTGGAGATCGATGCCATATCCGAAAAGATTCGTTCCATGCATATACATCTATTATTCTCTACATGCTCGCTTTCCTTGAATAGCGCATCACGCAATTCTTTTCTGAAAGATCTGAGACTCAACTGTAGAATGAAAAAAAATTTAAATCAACAAAAAAGTTCAGATTTCTAGTTTTCCAAAGGTACTTAACATTTTTTTTCATGTAAATCTCCCTACCTCCTTCGTCTACCACCTCTCCCTTTCCTCATCCCTTCCCCTAACCCTTAGAAACTTCCTCATCTACTCCTTTACCCCTCGTCTATTTACCGTCTCGCCCAAATTACCCCCTTCCTCATCCTTTACCTTATACCTTAAATAAAACCCCTCCCTTCCCCTCAGTTCATTTTCTCTTCTTTTCTACATCCTACCCCTAAATCTTCTCCTCTTCCTACCAGCCTCAGGCACTACGTAATCTACTCTTTACTCTACTCATATATTCCCTTATTACTACCTCAATCATTTCCCATTTTCCACCTTTTATAGGTAAGTCCCTCTCTTCCCTCTTTCTAGTCCTCAATCCTCTCACTCCACCTTTTGCATACTCACTCAGGCTCTTTGTCTTCTATCACTAACCTTTTAGATATTCACAGGCTGGCCCTCATTACCTCCTTTCTTACATAAGAACCATTCCTTAACCTTAGCCCGCCTTTTCTTTCTCTCTACCTTATACTTCTATATCTTCCCCTCTTCCTATCAGCCTCAGGCACTACATTATATAAACTTCACCCTACTGCTACGTTCCCTCATTACCCTCTCCATCATCTCCCATTAACCAAATTTTTCTACATAAAAGCGTCCCTTCTCTGTTTCTACCTCACATCCCTCTCGCTCATCTTACACTATACTATCAGGAACTTCCTATCTACCCCTCAACGTCTCACCTAGTTAAAAGATTTTCCTCATTACGTCCTTCCTTACATAGGACCTATATCATCCCCTGAGCCTTCCTCTTTCTTATCTCTACCTCCAACCCCTTCATCTCCATCTTTTCCCACCAGCTTCTGGCAGTTCTTCATCTACCCCTCACCACCATCCCTGTTTTCTCTCTTGCTCTAACTACTCCCTCGCTTATCTACCATTTACCAGCTTCTCTACACAATGCACTCTCTTCTCCTTAGCTCGCCTCTCGCTCTCTCTCTCTCTCACTGCTACCTGTCTTACCCTCCTCTTCCATTTCATTCTCAGGTACTTCGTCATCTACACATTAGCACCTCTTTTATTTTTCCGTTTTCCCTTACTCATCTGCCCCCTCTTCAAACTACATTCAATTCTCTCAACTTATAAAGTGACCACTACATATCATAGAAAAATACTCCAACCGTGGAAAAAATCAGCTTCCTATTTAAATCCCAAATTTTGAAAGAACAATATTTTGGGTGGTAAGGGGAAGTGATAATGCAATTGATAATGAGAAGACCCCTATGCTAGAAGCTTTTCTTTTCGTCCGATTTTCTTCGGAAATGGCTCAAATTAAAGCTTTTGACATTTAGGATTGAGATAAAAAATAAAATCTTTTATGTTATTTTTTGTTGTATCAATGATTAAAAAATATGGAAACTAGGCGAAAGGAGGAGAGTTTAATACGTTTCTTACCTAGTCTAAAAAAAATATTCTAGCCACGAAACTGAAGTCTTTTTATTCTCCCCAAAAAACAACACTGCTGGGCGTAGAAAAATACTGTCAATCTTAGGAAAAATCTGTTTTTTTATTTAAATTCGAAAAAAAAGTGAGAAAAATGAAGAAAATTTGGCTATTTAGACTTCCATGCTGGAAGCTTTTCTTTCAGTCCGATTTTCTTCAAAGATGGCTAAAATTGAAGCGATTGGCATATAAAAACCAGATAAAAAATAAAATGTTATGTTATAATTTTATTTGATATTAATGGTTGAAAATGAGCAAAATAAGAAAATGAGAAAAATTTTATTATTTAGAACCCCATGCTGAAAGAATTTCTTTTAGTCTGATTTTGTTCAGGGATGGCTGAAATTAAAGACTTTAGCATCTAGTAACATATTTAGATAAAAAATCAATTTTGCTATCTTGTAATGTTATTTTTTTGTATAACAGTGGCTAAAAAGTGAAAAATTACAAAAATAACAAAAATTGTGGTATTTAAACCCCTATGCTGGAAGTTTTTTTTAATTGTTAAATTTAGATTCTCAACCAAAAGAATGAGCTTTTAACAAAATTGTTGTATATACTACAAATTCATTCAGCTTTTAAACCAATAAGACGAATTTTGAAAAAAAAAACTGTTAAATTTTTGACTGAAAAAGAGCAATTTTTCACTGAAAATGGAATAGTTATTTGTATTAGTTATTTTGAACGGATGACCAACATAATTTTTCCTTTTTCTCCTCTTTGAGAAATTGTTTTACATCTCAATCACGTTCGAAGAAAGGTTTCATTTACGACATTGATTCCTGAGTTTCTGGAAAAGTTTCACAGAAGATTACTGCTTTTGTGGATTATCTCATAAAAATGGAATAGTTACATTTTCAATTTGAAAAATTAATTTTTCGCCAAAGGAAAACGGATTTTTAACAAAATAGTTAAATCAACATAAAAAATAAATTTTCAAATGAAATGATGAATCGTTAACTCAAATAGTTGAATCTTCAGCTAAAAAAATAATTTGTAAGCAAAAATAAATGATTTTTCAACCAAATAGTTAAATTTTCAACAAAAATGAATACTAAAGAAAAAATGAATTTTTAAAAATGTAGTGAAACTTTTAAACAAGAAGAAATAGAGTACAACGTTCAACCAAATAGCTGAATTTTTTATTTAAAAAGATAAATTTACAATTAGGAATGGAATAGTTAAATTTTTAGTTAAAAAATGCATTTTCTAAACAAACAAAAATTTTTCAAGAAAATAGTTAAATTTCTAAACGAACTATTTTCAATTAAGATCACGAATCTTCAACCAGAAAAACTGAATTCAACCAGAAAACTTGAATTTTTGACCCAGAAAGACAAACTTTTAACCAAAAGAATGAGTTTTTAACAAAATTGATGAATTTCCTACAAATAAGATTACTTTTTTACCAAATGGTTTAATTTTCAAATATAAATATTAATTTTCTATTGAAAAAGATGAATTTTCAACAAAATACATAAATTAAAAAAAAAAACAATTATGAACCAAAAATAGAATCGTTAAATTTTCGGTTAAAGAAAGTAATTCTCAACAAAAAAAGGAAAAAACTGTTTAAGATAATACTTGGTTAAAAAAAGCATTTTCTAAACAAATAAGATTTTTCCAGAAAATAGTTAAATTTCTAAACAAACCGTTTTCAACTAAGATCACGAATCTTTTGACTTCTTTTTTAATCCGATTTTCTTTGGGGATGGCTGAAATTAAAGCTCTTGATATGTGAAATTCAGAAAAAAATAAAATTTCCTATATTATCATTTTCTTGTTTTGATATCAATGGTCAAAAATAAGGAAAATAAGAAAAATTAGGGACATTTTGCTGACTATCAATTAAGAAAAATAACACAAATTTGTTTATTTAGATCCCTATGCTGTGAGCTTTTCTTTTAATCCGATTTTCTTCGAGGATGGCTGAAATTGAAGCTTTTAGCATGTACAATTCAAATTAAAAAAAATTGCGCTATAATTTTTTTTATATCAGTGACTAAAGATTAAGAAAAATAATAAAAATTTGGTTATTTAGACCCTGATGAAGCAAGCTTTTCTTTTAATCCCATTTTCTTTGTGGATGACTGAAATTGAAGCTCTTGATATGTTAAATTCAGATAAAAAATAAAATTTTCTATATTATCATTTTCTTTTTTTGGATTTCAGTGGCCAAAAATAAGGAAAAGAAGAAAAATTAGGAAAATTTTGCTGACTAGAAATGAAGAAAAATAATACAAATTTGGTTATTCAGACCCCTATGCTGTGAGTTTTTCTTTTAATCCGATTTTCTTCAAGGATGGCTGAAGCTGAAGCTCCTGATATATGAAATTCAGATGAAAAATAAAATTTTTTTTGTTATGATATAATTCTTTTGATATTAGTGGTTAAGAATAAGGAAAATAAGAAGAATGAGGAAAATTTGGTTATTTATAACCCTACGCTAGAATCTTTCCTGTTAATCCGCTTTTCTTCTGGGATGACAGAAACTGAAGCTTTTAGCATGTTGGATTCATGTAAAAAAAAGTTTGCCACAAAATTTTTTTTTCATATCAGTGACTGAAAATTAAAAAAAATTATTAAAATTTGGTTATTTAGACCCTAATGAAGGAAGCTTTTCTTTTAATCACATTTTTTTCATGGATGGCTGACATTGAAGCTCTTGATATGTAAAATTCAGATAAAAACTAAAATTTTCTATGTTATAGTTTTTCTCATATCAGTTGTTCAAAATAATAAAAATGAGCGGAATAAGAAAAATGAAGAAAATTTGTTTATTTAGACGATACTCTGGAAGCTTTCTTGTTATTCCTATTTTTTAAAGCCTGGTTGAAACTGAAGCTTTTAGCATGTAGAATTCAGATGAAAAATAAAATTTGCTATATCATATTTTTTTTACATCACTGGCTGGAAAGTAAGAAAAATAAGAAAAATAATCAAAATTTTGTTATTTGGATCCCGATGTGGAAGCTTTTTTTTTAATCCGATTTTCTTCGGGGCTGGCTCAAATTCAAGCACCCGGCATCTTAAATTGAGACAGAAAATAAAATTTGCTATTTTGCATTATTAATTTTGAAAAATAAATAAGCAATTAAAAACCCGCAACAAAATTTGCTGAAAAAAAAATATTTTTTTAACATATGCGACCTTTTCTCGGACTGATTTTTAAGAGAAATACCAACTTTTATTAATTATCGTGAAAAATAAACATGGGTTACTTTCACGAATATACTTGGGGAATTATACGGATGGCTTAAGTTTCAAGACCGAAATTTAGTAAGAACTTTACGCAACTTGAACTCGAAGACATCGCGAATTCAAAGTCGAATTAGGAACTAATAGGAGTGAATTAACTTTGACTTAGGCATTTGCAGATTTGTCCTAACATAAGCGCAATTCTGGCTTCTATCGATCTTTCACGAAAAAAAAAATTCAATTTTTATAAATAATTTTTTTAAATTTTTTCACCCATTTTCGAGAAGGGGAGAGTGGCGCTAAGCTGACACTTTTTTTCAAGTCGTTTCTTAATTGAAAAAAAAATTTGTTGACCGAATCCATTTCAAATCAGGCAGGTTCTACACTTGAATTTGCAGAATCTCTCTGGGACAAAATATGTTTTTTTTTTTTAGAGGAAATTAGGCGATACATATTTTTGCGATTCGCGAAATTTTTTTTTACAGAGTTATGCGTATTTGAATTTTTGGCTTTGTTTTTCAAAAAAACCCCAATTTTTCTTTAAACTCGTATAACTTTTGACCTAATTGAGATATTTACGATTTCTTTTCAGATTCTGGTAGAGTTTATCGCGGCGGTTTTTGTAAAAATGTTAATAGTCGATTTTCTCAAAAAACCCACACTTATATTTTTTGCCAATTTTTTGTTGAATTTGTACTATCATAAGGAAAATACCTTGTGAGTTTAATGCGGGCTAAATAAATTTTGTGGCCAGAAGAATTTTTGTTCATAAAATCGTATTTTCACATTTTTCTTGAAAACAACAACAGATACAAAAAAATGTTGAGAAAATAGTTTCCACATTTTAAAAAGTTCTACAAAAAGTTTTCTTACGCATTTATGATATTTTGTACGATTTCCGAGAAAAATGAAAAAATTCAATTTTCATAAACAAAAAATTCTCTTCATTCCTGGCTTATGGAAATACCCACCATTTTTCAATATAAGAAAAAAATATACGTTCATATGAGGAAAACTCCATGTGAGTTTTACGTGGGCTGAACAATTTTTTCATCAGAAAATCATTTTTCATAAATTCGAATTTTAAAATTTTTTGCTGAAACAACTCTAATAAAGAATCTGAATAAGTAGATAATAAGAATCTGAAAACGTGGGTCCAGGTATTATTTATTTATTTTTTAAACTGAGATTCAAACAAAGTTTTTATACATTATTTAAAAATACCTGGATAAATATGAAGTATATTTAAATATATTGAATATAAAAACTTTTCAGTCAAAAAATTTCTTGCCTTGACAATAATTTTGCAACTTAATTGTTTCAACAAAAAATTTGAAAATTCAAATTCATGTAAAATAATTTTCTGATGATAAAAATTATTCAGCCCACGTAAAACTCACATGAAGTTTTCCTTATATGAACGCATATTTTTTTTAAATATTAAAGAAAAATGGTGGGTATTTCCAGAAGCCAGGAATGAAGAGATTTTTCTGTTTATGAAAACTGAATTTTTTCATTTTTCTCGGAAATGGTACAAGATATCGCAAATGCGTAACAGAACTTTTTGTAGAACTTTTTTAAATATGCAAACTACTTCCTCAACATTTTTTTGTATCTGTTGTTGTTTTCAAGAAAAAACGCGAAAATTCAATTTTATGAAAAAAAATTCTCTTCGCCACAAAAGTTATTTCGCCCGCATTAAACTCACAAGGTATTTTCCTTATGATAGTACAAATTGAAAAAAAAATTAGCAAAAAATATAAGTGTGCGTTTTTTGAGAAAATCGACTATTAACATTTTCACAAAAACCGCCGCCATTTTGTTAATTTTGAAGATTTTTTTAATTTTCTCGCGGATTTCGAAAAAAGTGATAAACTCTACCATAATCTGGAAAGAAATCTTGAATATCTCAGTTAGGTCAAAAGTTATACGAGTTTAAAGAAAAAATTGGGGTTTTTTTGAAAAACAAAGCCAAAAATTCAAATACGCATAACTCTAAAAAAATTTTTTTTCGCAAATCGCAAAAATATGTGTCGCCTAATTTCCTCTAAAAAACAACATATTTTGTCCTCGAGAGATTCTGCAACTTCAAGTGTAGAACCTGCCTGATTTTAAATGGATTCGGTCTGGTGGAAAACATTTCTTGTACATTTTTTTAGATACAATCTTTCATAAACGAAATACAAAAATACAATTACAGATTCAAGTTTTAAAATCTTATATTAATTTATTTCTAAAAAAAAAATTCTTTTCTACTATAGAAGATTACTTTTCTACAATAAAAGATGAATTTCCAATCCGAAAGCTAAAATTTTCAACAAAACAGTTGAAATTTTGACCAAAAAGATGACCTTTCAATAAAATAGTTACATTTCCCATTAAATAGTT
The DNA here is from genome assembly GCA_932195095.1 of Andricus curvator. Taxonomy (NCBI): domain Eukaryota; kingdom Metazoa; phylum Arthropoda; class Insecta; order Hymenoptera; family Cynipidae; genus Andricus; species Andricus curvator. Next base: position 572,788 of record CAKNYM010052891.1, read on the forward strand.
AAATTTTCAAACAAAAAATAGAATTTAAAAAAAAGAGTCACATTTCCAACACAATAGTTTAATTTTTAACCAAATACGTGATTAATTTTCAACGAAACAGTTGCATTTATAACCGTATGGTTAAAATTTGAAGTAAGAGAGATGAATTTTCAACAAAATAGTTGAAATTGCAACCAAATAGTTGAATTTTCAACTTAAGAAAATGAATTTTTGAACTAAATAGTCGAATTTTTATTGAACACGATTAAACTTCAACTAAGAATAGTTGAATTTTTAACAAAATAGTTTAGTTTTTAAAGAAGTACTTGAATTTTCTACATAAAAAGATGAATTTTTAACCAAAAATAGTTGCATTATCGACGAAATAGTTTAATTTTACAATAAAAAAATGACTTTTTTACGAAACAGTTTAATTTTATACCTAAAATTATGAATTTTAATCAAAAAATGTGGCAGTTGATTTTTCAACCGGTAACGACAAAATTTCTATAAAAATGTATAAATTCTCAACCAAGGAGATTAGTTGTCTACCAAAAATTCAAATTTTCAACAAAACACATGAATGTTAAACTAAAAAAGATACATTTTCAATGAAAAATGGAAAATTTTAATTTTCAGGGGAAAAATAATAATTTCAACAATAAAAAAAACAAATTTTTAAGAAAATAGTCCAATTTTCAACCAAAAAGTCCACTTTCAACTAAGCAGTTGAATTTTTAACTAAAAAAGAGGAAATTTTAAACCAAGAGAAGATTAGTTTTCTACCAAAAAGGATGAATTTTCAAATTGAAAAGGTCAATTTTCAACCAAAAATGGAAAGGTTATATTTTCATGAAAACGAATTGGTTGTAAACCAAGGAAAAACCAATTTCCAACAAAATAGTTACATTTTAAACCAAAGTGATAATTTTCCAACAACAAAAAAATAAATTTTCAACAAAGTAGGTCAATTTTACCAAAGTAGTTTAATTTTAAATTAAAATAGATCAATTTTCAACAAAATAGTTACACTTTCGAACAAAAAGGTGAATTTTCAAATTAAATTATGAATCTTCAACTAGGAAAGTTACATTTTAAGTTAAAAAAGTCAATTTTCAAGCAAAAGAAACGAATTTTCAATCAATGAGATAATTTTTTAACTAAAACAATGCATATACAATGAAAAATAATTTTTAAATAAATTGGTTTCACCTTTAATCAAGTAGTTTAATTTTGAACCAAAAAAGATTAATTTTCAACGAATAATGTAATAGTACATATTTGAACCAAAACCATTTTTAATTTTAACAAAAAACAGTTGAATTCAAATAAAACAGATTTTAATTTTAATCCAAAAATAGTTGATATCATAAAAACAAGATGAATTTTGAACAAAATAGTTTAATCTTCAACCAGAGGAGATTAATTTTCAATCAAACAGTTGTATCTTTATTTTCGTAAAAAAAGAAGAAATTTCTACAAAAACAAATGAATTTTTAAACCAGAAAGATGAATTTTCAAACAAAATAGTTGCATTTCCAACCAAGAAAGATTTAATTAAATTTTCTAACTAAATTAGGAATTTTCAACAAAAAGTTTATTTTCTACCAAAAAGGGTGACTTCTTAAAAAAAACTTTGATTTTTAAACGGAATAATAAAATTCTCAACGAAAAATATAATCCTCAAGTGGAAGCAACTGGAAAAAAATACCAATAGAAATACGAGAAAAATAAATTACTGATAAGAATATTGTATCAAGATGACCCCAAAACTTCATTTTCAAACATCCCTTATTTTTCCGTGACCAATTCTCAATTTTTCCTGACCATTATTTTTCAAAGACCAGAATCTTGAAATTGTAACATTTTTGAGATAGAATCTGATACATTCGGAACAAAAAAATTTTGAATTAAAAATTTTAAATTCCAAATTCATTATCAATATTCCTGATTTTTCCCTGTCTGACTAAATCTCGTCCTGTACTACTGTTCCCAAATTACTGGCTAAATTACAAAACGTTTATTTTCGAAGCCTTTATTTTATTTATTTTTGATGTTGTTTCCTTTCTAACGTTCTTTATTATCATCTTCGAAATAAAAAAATAATATTTTTCAGTGAATTAATTTCTAATAATTAGAATAATTGAAAACATAAGCTACAAATTGAATAGTTGGAATAAATAGGTCTCGAAAGTTAAATCTCACAAATTTTTAACTGTTCTAATAATTATTGATGTAAATAATTTGATTAGTTAATTACTTTAAACTTTTCAAGAAATCAATTATAATTTTCAACTAATATCACAAACTTTAGTAACTAGCCATAAATCGAAACTTACTTGTTCAGTTTCAATCAAGTCTAATGAAACTTAACCCGTATAGTATATACGAAGAGGGTCGTTTCGTTGAGTAATTATAATCGAAACCGTAATTAAAATTACAATATCAATAATGTATTTCCTCTGCCTGAAATAGTTATATATGTGTGCAATATTCCAGTAATAATCTAAATTAGCATTTCATGGGATAATATGGCACTCTCTAGTATCACTAATTTGAATTTTTAATTCGAATTTCATATTTTATCAATTTTTAAATATATAATATCGAAATATGATACAGAAATGCATTGAATAATTATTCATTTTCCTACCTCGATGAAAGATTTCAGTTCCATAATAATTTGAAATTCGGAACATTGGTTTACGTCTAGTGGAGGTGGATTACTCCGGATTATCACGCATTAGCGTGGATTACTTCTATATGAAGAATTACTCTGGATTACCTTGAATTACTCTGGACTACATAGGATTACTTTGGATTACATAAAATTATGGTGGATTACTTTGCCTAAACGAAAGTTTAATTTTTTACCAAAAAGACAAATTTTTAACAAAATGCATACATTTTTGATTAAATATTCGAATTTTCAAATGAAAAAGATCAATTTTCAACCAAATAGTTAAATTTTTAACCAAAAAAAGATCAATTTTCAGTAGTAAAATTTTTATTCAAGAAATTAATTTGCAAGCAGAAGTTTTTTTTTCAATGGAATATCAAAATTTTCAACAAAAGAGATGAATTTTAAACAAAAATAATGCATTTCCAACCAATTTTGAACAAAAAATGTGCATTTTTAACAAGGAAAGATCAATTTTCAACCAAACAATAGAATAGTTTCATTTTTAATTTAAAAAATTAACTTGTTACCAAAAAAACGAATTTTTAACAAAAGAGTAATATTTTCAACTGAATAGTTACATTTTCAACAAAATAGTTGAATTTTCAACTAAAAAGAATCTAATTTCAGTAGTTAAATTTTTATTCAAGAAATTAATTTGCTACCAGAAAATTTTTTTAAATAGAATATTAAAATTTTCAACCAAAGAGATGTTCTTTAACAAAGGAATGATTTTTTTTATCAAAAAAGACAAATTTTCAAAAAAATGCATGAATTTTTGATTAAATATTCGAATTTCCAAATGAAAAGAAAGAATTTTCAACCAAAGAGTTACATTTTCAAACCAAAAAGATCAATTTTCAGTAGTAAAATTTGTATTCAAGAAATTAATTTGGTACCAGAAATTTTTTTTAAATAGAATATTAAAATTTTCAACCAAACAGAGGTTTTTTTAACAAAAGAATGATTTTTTTTTATCAAAATAGACAAATTTAAAAAAAATGCATGAATTTTTGATTAAATATTCAAATTTCCAAATGAAAAAAGATCAATTTTCAACCAAATAGTTACATTTTCAAGCAAAAATAATCAATTTTCAGTAGTAAAATTTTTATTCAAGAAATTAATTTGCAACCAGAAGTTTTTTTTTTAAAGGAAAATTAAAATCTTCAACAAAAGAGATGAATTTTAAATAAAAATAATGCATGTCCAACCTGGAAGAATAATTTCTTTTTTTCAAAAAAGACGAATTTTCAAGAAAAAAGTTAATGTTCAAATAAATAGTTGGATTTTCTACTGAAACAGTTTAACTTTTAGCCCAAAAAGACCAATTTTGAACAAAAAATGTGCATTTTTAACAAGAAAGGATCAATTTCCAACCAAACAATAGAATAGTTCCATTTTTAATTTAAAAAATTAATTTGTTACTAAAAAAACGAATTTTAAACAAATGAGTAAAATTTTCAACTGAATAGTTACATTTTGAACCAAAGGAATGAATTTCGAACTAAAGTAATTCATCTTCGGCCAAAAAATGAATTTGTAACAAATTAGTGCAACTTTCAAACTTGAAGATTAATTTTCTACAAAAAAAAAAGAATTTTCAACGAAAAAACTTATTACAAAAGAGTTTAATTCTTAACAAAAAAAACGAATTTTCGGCAATATAGTAACATTTTCTACCATAATACTTGAATTTTTCAAACAAAGAGACAAATTTTAACCCAAAAAGATGAATTGTGAATTAAAAAAATTATTTTTTCACAAAAAAAATAATAATTTTCAACAAAATAGTTAAATTTTCAACAAAAATGATAAATTTCTAAATAAAATGTTGAATCTTTAACTGGAATAGTTAGATTTTTAGTTAAAAAATAATTTTCAAGCAAAAAACAATAAATTTTCAACCAAATAGTAACATTTTCAAGCTTGAAATGAATTTTCAACTAAAGAGATTCATCTCTGAACAAAAAATGAATTTTTAACAAATTAGTGTAACTTTCAACCAAGAAGATTAATTTTCTACTAAAAAAAAAAGAATTTGCAAAAAAAAAGTTAAGCTTCTCACAAAAATAGTTCAATTTACAACCAAAAAGACGAATTTTCAAGCAAGAAATGAATTTGTTACAAAAGAGTTTAACTTTTAACAAAAAAAAAACGAATTTTCAACAATATAGTTACATTTTCTACAAAAATTCTTGAATTTAAAAAAAAAAAAATTTGCAACCAAAAGAATGAGCTTTAAACAAAATTTTTGTATATACTACGTTGTTATTCAACTTTTAAACCAAGAAGACGAATTTTTAAAAAAAGCTGTTAAATTTGTAACTGAAAAAGATCAATTTTCCACTAAAAATGGAATAGTTACATTTTTAATTTAAAAACATTAAATTTTCACCAAAGAAAAACAGATTTTTAACAAAATAGTTGAATTTTCAACATAAAAAATCAATTTTCAAAGAAAATGAATCTTCAACTGAAATAGTTAAATCTTTGGCTAAAAAAATCATTTCTAAGCCAAAATAAATAATTTTTCAACCATACAGTTACATTTTCAACTAAACAGATGAATTTTCAACAAAAATGAATACTAAACAAAAAATGAATTTTTAACAAAGAAGTATATTTTTAATTTAAGAAGATAAATTTACAATTAGGAATGGAATAGTTAAATTATTATTAAAAAAATTCATTTTCTAAACAAAAAAAGATTTTTGAAGAAAATAGTTAAATTTCTAAACAAACCTTTTTCAACTAAGATCACGAATCGTCAAACCTGAAAAACTGAATTCAACCAGAAAACTTGAATTTTTAACCGAAAAAGAAAAATTTTTAACCAAAAGAATGAGTTTTTAACAAAATTGATGAATTTCCTACAAAGTAGATTAGATTTCTACCAAATGGTTGAATTTTCAACCATAAATATTAATTTTCTATTTAAAAAGATAAATTTTCAATAAAATACATGAATTCACAAACAAAACAATTATCAACCAGAAATAGAGTCGTTGAATTTTCGGTTAAAGAAAGTAATTCTCAACAAAAGAAGGAAAAAAATTTTCAAGAAAATACTTGGAAACTATTTGGATTACCTGCGTAAAATTATTGCGAATTAAAGGATTTAAATGAAGTTAAATGAATTCAAAATTTATTAATAATAAAATATCCGACACTGTAAAATTCCCGAAACTAGAAGATTCCTGAATTCAAACAAATAGAAGATTGTTTTTGAATAAACATTACTTATTATTACATGGCCAACAGCCATACCACGCTGAAAAACCAGTTCTCGTCAGATCACTGAAGTTAAGCAGCGTTGGGCGCGGTTAGTACTTGGATGGGTGACCATTCGAGAAAACCGAGTGCTGTTGGCACATCGTGGGTGTGGTGAGCCCACACTTGTAGTTATTTTACTACAAGCTATCAACCTAGAAACACTACCCGAATCGGGTAGTGTCACGCCTACCCTGAAAGGGAAATGGCTTAATGGTATAAAAAAAAAAAAAAAGGATTTGAAAGGGGTTTGAAAGCATTCTAAGCAGTTGAAAAGAATGAAAAATCACTGAAAAATGAATATTTTTTAGGAATCTTTCTTATTTTCCAAGAACTTTTTCACAATATTCCGAGAAAGAATATAAAATTTTGCATGTCAAATAAAATCATGCCCCTCTTATTATTTTTTTAAGTAATTAAATTGTGCACTTTAAAATTGGAATCATAGTTATCTTGTTTTATATTTATAAATTAGTAATTGGCAATGCAAACTTAAAAAAAAATTTCCAAAATCTATATCCATGCAATATCTTTTGAACATTACATTTATTTAAAATATTTAATAACACAGGCATACCAAAAAAGTAAGAACTTGCATTATTTGGAATTTTCTGCTTACCGGTTTTGTTTTTATTCGAGTTTGAATTTTTAGTTTAGGTCAAATTACCTCGAGTAGGCCACCATAAATTGAAAGTTGTTTTTTTTGTTGTAAAATGAATTTTTTAATAGCCCTTATGTTGTATTTAATGTCCCCAGGTTTTGGTCGCAATTTTTTTTTTTTTTTGCAAAAAGTTATTCATAATTGAAATTTAATGTTACAATAAGATCAACATTTTTCTTGTGAACGGCTAAACGGATTTTGAGGATTCTCAACGTTGAAATTTTGGTTCGAAAACGTAAATTCCAAAAAATTTTCGCTCTTGGAAGAATTTTTTTTGCACGTTATTCTCATTTTTTCTAGAGCGAAATGCGAAAAGAAATAATTAGTTTCTAGTATTTCACGGGATTTTTTTAGCGCGATAGTAATTACTATTCTTTTGAAAAAATGTATTCCTTCACAAACAATTGATATTTTTTAATCAAATTCAATGTTCTCATAATCAGAAGGAAGATTAAAAAAATTTTTGAGAAAAAAAGGTTTAATTTGTTTACAAAAAATTGATATGTTTTCAAACGAATTCAACATTTTCATATTTGGAAGAAAGCTTTCTGGAATGTACTTTATTGAACACAAATTTCAGCGTAAGAATCATTAAAATCCGTTTAGCCGTTCACGAAAAAAACTTTCATCATGCTGTAATATTAAATGCTCATTGTTAAGAAATTTTGCAAACAAATTTTTGTTTATTATCATTGAAAGGATCTCCAAATTTGTTTCCTTAAGCTAAAATTGCAGCAACCTCATCAGGCATTTTAACCGTTGATAAATTCTTGAAACATTTGTTTAATCTAAAATCAGTAATTTCTCTATTAGAAGCTAACGACCTGCTTTTTAATAAATCAAACTTTTTTATGCAATTTTCTCTTTTTGAAAATTTTTAATTTCGGAAACTTAACTCCTGTAAGTCAAAAAACTTGTTAATAGAGCCATCAGATATAACTCTTGAAAAACGGTATTGTAAGTAATTTGAAAACTGACATAATCTTTGAATATTCTTTACAATGTTTTCAATTTCTGAACGTAGACATTTAGTTTTTTGAAATTCAGAGATCAAATTATATTTTAAATTATGTACATTAAATTTATTTAAATTTTGTTAAATATGTGTTGGAAATTTGAGAAGAACCGAGATATTCAATAAAACGCGTTTGCATCTGTACATTTTAACGTATGAGACTTTTTGAAAAAAAATACTGTTCCTGGGTAAATCGGGCATGCTCTATTCATTAAAACAAAAAAAATTGCGAATTCCAATTATTTATATGCAAAACTGTAGATATGCTAGATATTAATGCACAAAGTCGCCCAGAATCCTTACTAATAAACACATCTGCGCAGTTGTGCTGCCGAATACAGGAAACTAATGACTAATGACTAATAATTGATGAAGGAGTAAAATTATGATGTAATTATTAATTAATTATTGAATTACAATGAATTGTGAAGTTTTGTAATAAAAAATGTATCAATAATACAAAAGTAATTAATTTGATATTTTGATCATTAAAATCATTGTATGTGCACAAACTAAAAGAAAAGAGTGTACAGACTCTAATCAAATTATTAATTGTTTATTAAAACAATTCAATTTCGCTTAACAGTGTCATTAACACAACTTATGACTGACAAGCATAACAAAAAATTCTAACAATAAATAATATCCATGAAAGGAAAATTTTTTAATATGTATGTGAATTTTACAGATTCTACTAAATTTAACTCGACATTTTTTTAATATATTCCATTTATTTTTATATAAATATATTATTTATATTTATATTTTTTATATATATATATACCCAGGAGGAAATATTATATATAGTTTATATATAGTGTGAAGTATTATATCTAATATTCATTTGTTTTATACATTTTTTATATAAAACAAATGAATATTATATATAATACTTCACACTATATATAAACTATATATAATATTCCCGCTTGGGTATATATATTTCTTATATGTTTATTTATATTTTTTTATAATAATCTACGATCTGTCAGTTGAATATACACTGATGTTAAAATTCTTCATTAAAAAAAACTAATATCCAAAAAATTATTCCCCAACTCGATTTTGAATTGAATCTTCCCATTTTTCCAAATATACTAAAAAATGTACTTTATATGATCATTTCTCAATTTTTTAGGTGAAATTATTGATTTTTTCTTTATATGAAAGAATTTAAGAAACTATATCACCACAAAGACTATAGATAAAAATGAATTATTATATATATATATATATATATATATATATATATATATATATATATATATTATAGAACATAACTGATATTTATTTTTAAATGTATATAATCAGTACAAATAAAAGATATTTGTATCAGAACAAGTGAGAAATGAAAAAAGCGATCATGCCCTTTTTTGAAAATTCATATTTTGATTCTGTGACATTATGATTTTATTTAAAATCTTTAATTATGTGCACACTATTATACATAAAATATGTAGTAAAAAAGTTCTCACAAACATTTCAGTCGAACAAAAACTGGGTCTTTTATAGAGGTTTTTGTAATCCAAATAGTGCTACAAACACCTTTTATAGAGGACCCAGTTTTTGTTTGACATAAAATTTTATTGAACCTTTTTGACTACATATGTTATGTATATTACCGTACATATGAAAAAAAATTTTTAAAAGAATGTCGGAAAATCAAAATTTGAACTGGCAAAAGAAGGACTCGATCAATTTTTTCATCTCTTACTTAAATTATTCGGGCAAAATCAGAGAATCAAATTATTTTAACAACAATATTTATAAATTTTTATATGCTCGGAATTATTTTAAAAAATAACAATTTTTATAATATCAACAAATGGTTACGATAGTCTCTAAAAGGATACTAATTTATTAATCATATTTTCCTATAATGATTTCATATATTAATAATAATTATATTATTAATCAACTATAATTATTTTTGCTTGGCACATAAAAAATGCAGATGTGATATTGAAAAGAAGGACAGGAATTCTCGTAAATCGCTGTAGATATGCTAATTGAGACCTAATTATCTCGACATTTAATTCCAATTTTTAATAATGATGAGTATAGTTAAATTCGTCTTTTCATTACGAATCAACTATATGAAAAACTCATTTTTGATAAAAATGCAGTTGTACAGTTTCTTCATCAGGACGGCAGTATAATAGGTCACTTTTTTTCGCTCCGCACACTTTTTTTGTGTGCTTGTGTAATCAGAAGTCAGCTGTAAATCACTTTGAATAATTACTGTAATTTTACAAGTTATAGCCCAGCTTCTACATAAAAAAAAACTATTTTAGTATCACATAAGGTGTGAAAATAGACCCAGAATATTATAGCTATAACCCTGTAATAAAAGATTGGTGTTAAATTCAAAGAAGGAAGTCGACCATAAATGTCTCGTCGAGGGAGTTTTATGACTGGCGCCTTATGTGAATTAGTGCAAATCCTAGTTTCTGGGCTCGGATCGACTAAAAGTCTTGAAAAATGTTGCAAAAGGGTGATTTTTTTTACAAAAATAGGAGAATAAATTCTTCAAGGAATCTGTATTATCATCAGAGAATAACATACACTTTTAACGTCTTTTCAGACTAGATGGAAATATGAATTAAAAATTATTTTAATTAATTTTTCTATGAAAAAAGATCTTCTCCTTTCGCTCCGCTGGGAATCGAACCACTGAACTTCCGATTGCCGGTCGGGTGCTTTCCGATTAAGCTACTAGAGAGATCGAGAGAAGAAACTTTTTTCAGGAAATACGCGCATTATTTTGCGATCGGAAGTTCTGTGGTTCGATTTTCAGCGGAGCGAAAGCAGATCTTTTTTCAGAAAAAAATTAATTAAAATAATTTTTAATTTATATTTCCATCTAGTATGAAAAGACGTTAAAAATTACTGTTATTCTCTGATGATAATACAGATTCCTTGAAAAATTTGACATGTACCACCTTGCAAAATAATGCGCGTATTTTCTGAAAAAAGTTTCTTCTCTCGATCTCTCTAGTAGCTTAATGGAAAAGCACCCGACCGGCAATCGAAAGTTCTGTGGTTCGATTCCCAGCGAAGCGAAAGAAGAAGATCTTTTTTTCAGAAAAAAATTAATTAGAATAAATTCTTTCAAATAAAATTAATATTAAATCCAATATTAATTTAGTTTAATTTTCAACCAAAAGAGAGGAATTTTCAAACCACAGACAAAAATTTAACAAAAGAGTTGATTTTTCGATGTAAGAATTCGAATGGTTTAGAAAATAGTTGACTTTCAAATTCGGAAGCTCAATGTTCAATGAAATAGTTGAAATGAAAAAAAGTAGTTTTCAACCGAACAGTTGAATTTTGAAGTAAAAAACACGAGCTTTTTCAAAAATATTTGATTTTTCAAAAAAAAGGTTGATATCCAACGAATATAGTTTGATTTTAAAAAACAAAATTATTTCTCAACCAAAAAGACGATTTTTCAATAAAACAATTGAATCTTTGACAACAAAAAAAAAAGAAATTCATAACAAAATATTTGAATTTTGAACGAAATTGTCGATTTTTTAAATAAAAGAGATTCAAAATCAACCAAAAACCGTTGCATTTTCGACGGATGTTTAAGAAAACAATTGGATTTTTTTAAACAAATAATTTTCAACCAAGAAAAATGAATTTTCTACTAAATAAGATGACTTTTCTACCATAAAAGAGGACTTTTCAATTCAAAAGGATGAATTTTCTATTAAAAAAGACAAATTTTAAACAAAAGAGTTGAATTTTCGGTAAGAAAAAAGAATTCTTAACAAAGTATTTAAATTTTCACCCAAATGTCAATTTTTTAATCAAAATAGATTAAACTTCAAACAAAAACAGTTGCATTTTCAACCAAGTAATTCAATTTTTAAGGCAAATTTTTTGGAAGATGAATTTTTAACCAAATACTTGAATTTTTACGACAAAAAATGAATTGTTGATTAAATATTTAGACGAAACAAAAGAGACAAATTTTTCACTAAATAAATATATTTTTAACCAAATAGGTGAATTTTCAAGCAAAAAGACTAATTTTTGAACAGAAATTTGAATTATCAACCTAAAAAAGTTGAGTTTTCGACAAAAAAGATCATTTTCAAAGAAGAGAAATGAATTTTTAATGAAATAGTTGAAATTAAAAACAAATTAATTTTTAGGCAGAAAGAAGTTTTTGGAATACAGTTGAATTTTCAAAAAAAAAGAGATTAAACTTGAACCAAAAACAGTTGTATTTTCAACCAAATATTTTAATCTTCATGGCAAAGAGGCCAATTTTTTAGAAGACATTTGAATCATCAGCCTGAAAAGTTGAATTTTCAACAAATAGTTGAATTTTGAACAAAGCTGATAAATTTTTCATCAAATAGTTGAATTTTCAAGCAAAACGATAGATTTTTTGAGCAGATCGTTTAATTTTCAAAAAAAGTAAATTTTCATCCAAGAAAGATTAATTTTCAACCAAAAACATTACTTTTTCACAATAAAAGATGAATTTTTAATCCATAGGGAGGGAGGTTTTTCAAAAGACCGAATGTTCAACAAAACAGTTGAATTTTTGAGAAAAAACATGAATTTATAACAAAATATTTGAATTTGCATTTCCAGCCAAGAATGAGAAATTCATAATTGAATAGTTGAATTTTAAACAACAACAAATTAATTTGTAACCATATGGTTGGATCATCAATCAAAGGAGACGAATTTTCAAAGAAATAGATAATTTTTTAACCAAATAGTTGAATTATCTATTAAAAAAAAGATTTTTTTTAATACAGTTGAATTTTCAAAAATGAAGTTATTTTTGAACCAAAAAAGATGTATTATTAATGAAAAAAAGATCACTTTTCTGCCATGAAAGATCAATTTTCTATCCATGAGGACACATTTTCAATCTATGAAGACGAATTTTCTATCCAAAACGACGAATTTTAAATCCAAAAATTAAATCTTTGACCAAAAAAGATAAGTTCAGAACAATTTAATTAAATTTTTAACCAAATGGTCGAATTTTCGAATAAAAGAGATTAAAGCTCAACCAAAAACCTTTGCGATGTCAAACAAATAGCTTAATTTCCGAAGGAAAAAAGTGAATTTTTTTAAAAAGACTTGAATTTTCAGCCTGAAAAGTTGAATTGTCAATAAATAGATCAGTTTCAATCAAGAAAGATAAATTTATAAACATATTTTTGAAATTTCAACAACAACAAATTACTTTTCAATCAAAAAGGCAGAAATTCCATCAGATGAATTTTCAACAAAATAGATGAATTTTTAAACAAATAGTTGAACTTGAAAAAAAAATTTTCAAGAAAAAATACGAATTATTTAGAATACAATAGAATTTTTAAAAAAGAAGTTAATTTTCAACCGAAGAAGATGAATTTTCAACTAAAGAAGATCACTTTTCTACCACAAAAAAGGAATTTTCAATTTAAGAGAATGAATTTTGTACCCCGAAAGGCGAATGTTCAATAAAAAAGTTAAATTTGCAACCAAAAAAGATGAATTTCCAAGGAAAAAGATGAATTTTTCAAGAAACAGTTGAATTTAAAAAAAAAGTTAATTTTCAACCAAGAAAGATGAATTTTCATCTAAAAAAGGTGAATTTTCTACCACAAAAGAGGAATTTTAATTAAAATGAATGAATTTTCTATCCAAAAAGGCAAATGTTATACAAAATAG
>CAKNYM010052891.1:586093-597470 GCA_932195095.1 Andricus curvator
AAATGAATGAATTTTCTATCCAAAAAGGCAAATGTTATACAAAATAGTTAAATTTTCAACCAAAAAAGATGAATTTTTAAGAATAGAGACAAATTTTTTAGAAGACAGTTGAATTTTTCTGAAAAAGTTCATTTTTAATCAAGAAAGATGAATTTTCAACTAAAGAAGATGTTTTTTTCCACCATGAAAGAGGAATTTTCCAATAAAAAGGCGAATGTTCACCAAAGAGTTGAATTTGCAACCAGAAACGATGAATTTTCAAGGAAAAAGACGAATTTTTCAAGAAACAGTTGAATTAAAAAAAAAATTAATTTTCAACCAAGAAAGATGAATTTTCATCTAAAAAAGGTAAATTTTCTTCCATAAAAGAGGAATTTCAATTGAAAAGAATGAATTTTCTATCCAAAAAGGCAAATGTTAGACAAAATAGTTAAATTTGCAACCAAAAAAGATGAATTTTCAAGAAAAAAGACCAATTTTTTAGAAGACAGTTGAATTTTTGCAAAAACGTTTATTTTTAATCAAGAAAGATGAATTTTCAACTAAAGAACTTTTTCTCACCAGAAGGAGGAATTTTCAAATACATAAAAAGAATAAATTTTTTATGAAAAAGAGAATGTTCAACAAAACAGCTGTTTTATCAAACATTAGTTAAATTTTCAACCAAAAAAGATGAGTTTTTAATAAAATGATTAAATTTTCAGCAAAATAATCATAGTTTGAAGCAAATAGTTGAATTCTTGACCAAAACGAATCAAATTTTAACCAAAAGTAGTTGGATTTTCTTATTGGCTTCTATTAATTTAGTTCGCATTTAGGAGAAAAAAATTAGAAAAATAAATTTTTGTTTTAAACAGGGGAAAAGGAGCGATTTTCTAAAAATACTGAAAAAAGGGGAATGGGGGAAAGAATTGAATTAGACATTTGATTTCAAACGCTATAAATTAAAAAATTTCCAAGTATCGAGCTTTAATAAAAAATTATTCAATTTTCAGTGTTCTCAATTAAAACGTAACCATTTTTTCTAGTTTTGAATTTTAAAACCTTCATTCTGATTAAAATTGAAACTAACAAGGAAACCTTTCTAGGTGTACCCCTCCGATTTTCTTCAAATTCATATATGTTGTAGTACATCAAAAACTAAGCGACACCTGTTTTTTTATCTGCGGAAAAATATTTCGAAGGTTTGAAAACAACCCTTAAAGTTCACACCCAAAAATTAGTTTTTTTTTAACTTTAACGTAGACAAATAAATTATTTTCTTTTAAATCAATTGCATTTGACTTCCCTTTGAATTTTTAGTATGCGCAGGGTATTGTGACCATTGGGGGATGCTACTCCTATGTTTAAGGGAGCAACCACTAATATTTTTCAAATATTTCGTTATAAAAATTCACAATTTTATTAAATCTGCGAAAAAACTATACTGTTATAAAGTTAAGAGGAAACTAATGTTGAAGTATTTCAGCATTAAAAAAAAATCTTTAATGGGTAAACTACCCCTCTATTCTATTTATTAAATTATTCACACAAAAAACAATTTCAGTTTTTTTAATCCGATGGTGAGACACTTTAGGTACGCACTTGACTATTTTGCAAAAAAAAGTGCAAAAAAAGTGGGATTCGCCCTTCTAAGAGGGTAAACTACCCTTATATTAGTTCCGCTTTCAAATTTCATGCTCATTATTATTTGCAATAAATATTTAAATTTCAATGCAAAAAATTGTTGTTGCGTATTGTTCTCATCTGCTACTCGATATGTAAAGGGGTGAAAAAAACCCTAAAAGTCAACCCTCCAAACAAAATTTCAATTAATAACATTCCTGAATGACGCCTAATTAATTGGCAGTTACTTGGTTTCAATTATGTGTCTGTTTATAGCTGAAAATTAAAAAAGTCTTTTTGGGGGTGACATTTAGGGGTGGTTTTCACCCACTTTACATATCGAGAAGCAGATGAGAACAATACGCAAAACAAATTTTTTGCATATAAATTTAAATATTCATTGCGAATAATAATGAGCATTGAACTTTAAAAGTGGAACTAACGTAAGGGTAGTTTACCCTCTTAGAAAGGCGAATTCCACTTTTTTTGCACTTCGATCAGAATATTTAAGTCCGTACCTAAAGTGTCTCACTATCGGATTAAAAAAAACTGAAATTGTTTTTTTGTGGGAATAATTTAATAAATAGAATAAAGGGGTAGTTTACCCATTAAAGATTTTTTTCACAAAAATGCTGAAAAATTCAACATGAATTTCCTCTTAACTTTATAACAGTATAGTTTCTTCGCAGATTTGATAAAAGTGTCAATTTTTATAACGAAAAATTTGAAATAAATATTAGCTTTTGCTCCCTTAAACAAAGGGGTAGCATCCCCCAATGGTCACAATACCCTGCACATATTCGAAATTCAAAGTAAAATCCAATGCAATTGATTTGAAAATTCATTGGTTTGCGTTAAAATTAAAAAAACTCATTTTTGGGTATGAACTTCAAGGGTTGTTTTCACCCCTTGGAAATTTTTTTCCGCAGATAAAAAAAAAAGTGTCGCTTAGTTTTTGATGTCCTACAACATTTTTCTTCAAAAAATAGCAAAAAGTCGCTATTTTCAAAAAAGTCGATGAAAGTCGCATGATCCGAGCTTCGCAGTTTAAGTTCCTTTTCCAACTGCCTCTATCTGTAGTTCCTCTTCAATGTCTTTGTTATCCGGACTTTTTCGCTTCTCGACTTCTTCGACAAAACTTAGAAAAAGGATTTTCGTTGAGATTTTTATGTTTCATTTCTGACACTCAACACTCGAAGGAAAGGAACTCATGGGAACTTTCGCGACGAGTTACCATTTGCAAGCTCGACTTGTCATATGTACTCAGGGACTGAATGCCTGGCAGTCGAGTGCTCCGCCGTAAATCGCACCAGGGTCCCGAAATTTACGTTTATATTCAGTTTTCTTTTCTCATTTTTTTTAATGAGAGTGGCTGCCTCGTCTTGGATATTGGAAAAGCGAAAAAAAATTTCTGCATGTTATTGAGAAACATTTACCAAAAATGTTGATAAACTTTCTTTCGTAAAACAGACAATTTTTTAAAAGACTAAATTAAAAAAAAAAGGAATTCAATATTAAACCAAGGAAGATGAAGTTTTAAATAAAGAAAATTACTTTTCTGAAATAAGAGAGGAATTTTCAATTCAAAAGAATGAATTTGGCATCACAGAAGGCTCTTCAAACAAATAGTTCAATTTGCGAAAAAAAATGAATTTTCAAAAAAAATAATTAAATTTTCAACATCAGTTTTAGTGGATGTTTTCCGTTTTTCCTTCTGCATTCTATGGAATTGGGTAACAATTTCCAAATGAGGAATTTCAATTCTAAAAATTTAATAATAAGAGAGAAAAATTAAATTATGTATGATATGTGGTTATAGTTTATCTATTATTGAAAATTACAAATTTTCTGCGTCATCAATTTTGTAAATAAAAATTTCCAAATGGATAATTTTATTTCAGGATCAAATTTATTTATTTTTCATTTATTTATTTAATTTTTTAGGATTTTACAATTTTTTAGAAAAAGCAAATGATTTTAAAAGATATTTAGAGACTTTAGAAATTTGAAAAAAAATCTAGAATAATTTAAATCATGAGAAGATTTCAAAAAATTTTAAAGAAAAATCAGATTTGATAAAATTTCGAAAAAATTCCCCTACTAATTTGTAAAATATGTCAAGAGAATCAACAAAAAAAGGTCCTAAGGATTCATGACACAATTTTGAATTATTTTTTATTTATTTATTTAATTTTTAAGGATTTAACAATTTTTTAGGTAAAGCAAATGATTTCAGAAGATATTTAGAGACTTTCGAAGTTTCAAGAAAAATAGAGAATAATTTGAATCCTGAGAAGATTTCAAATAATTTAAAGAAAATTCAGCTTTTATAAAATTTCAAAAAAATGCCCCTAAAAATTTTTTAAATGTGTGAAGAGAATCAAAAGAAAAGTTCTAAGTATTTCTGACAGAATTTTGAATGATTTTTTATTTAAAAAAATCAAATTTAACGGAAAGTTGAAAAGAATTTCAAATGATTTTCTGAAATTTCGAAAAAGAATGTAGGGGATTTTAAAGGAAAATTTTTCATTTCTGAAAAATTGCAATATTTCAGAAGAAATTCAAGTAAGTTTGAGACATATTTGGACATTTTTAAAAGATTCAATAATCATTCAAAACTTAGGAAGATTTCAAAAAATTTAAAACAAAATGTAAATTTTTTAAGATTTCTGAATAAAACATTGAAGCTATTTAAAAATTTTTAAGGGTTTCAAGATAGTAAAAAAATTTTCCTAGGAAAATTTACAGTGATTTTTTATTTTCAACAATTAATTTCAAAAGAATATTTGAAAACATATTAAAATATAACAAAATATTTCTCAAATTTTCAAAGTAGAATCTGGAAGATTTTATGGCAATTTTAGAAATAGTTGGAGTCAGTTGAAAGGTTTCAGAAAATTTATTTTAAAAAAAGTTACTCGAAATTTTTATTTTGCATAAAAAATTACTTTTCTCCTACAATAATTACTTCGTTGAAATTTAAATTAGTCTCGAATGCAATTTTTTTCTGAAAATTTCACTTGCTTGTTAAAGAATCCACTTTTTTATTTGAAAATTAATATCTTTGGGTAGAAATGTAATATTTTTTGTTCAAAAATGCAACTGTTAAATTGAATCTTTTTTTGGTTGAGGATTCAACTTTTTTTTAAATCGTCTTATTTAGATAAATAAAATTTAACTGTTTTCGATTTAAAAGAATTTTTTTTATTGAAACATCGACTATTACATTTTTGGTTAAAAATTCATGTACTTTGTTCAAAATACGTCTTTTTGGCAGAAATTTTCATCTATTTGATTGAAAATTAATTTTTTTGTTAAAAATTTATATTTTTGGGTTAAAATAATAAAAAATGTATAAAATTCACCTCTTTTGGTAAAAATGGCATATTTTTTAATTAAAAATACAACTGTTTAAAAATTAAACTTTTTTGGTTCAGGCATCAACTAATAGATTGAAAATTCTTTTTCTTGCGTGATATTGCCTATTTTTGATTGAAAATTGAAATCTTTTTTGGTTGAAAATTAACTTTTTTGTTGAAATTTTGATTTTATTTATCTGAAATTTTGAAAATCTTTTCGAAATTTCTCGATAATCTTAAGAAAATTACATTTATATAGGCCTAGAAGCAAATAAACAAATGAAATAAAATAATTATTAGCTATCAAAAATTTTTGTTTTGTGTCAGACATTACTTTTTCCTTCAAATTATAATTCGAATGACATTTTGTTTCTTTCTTGACTGCAAAATCTTTTTTGGTTAAAACTTCAATTATATTTAGTGGAAAATTCGCCTTTCAGGATTGAAAGTTCATATGTTTTGGCCACAATCTATTTTTTTTTTAGTAAAAATTTAACAATAATATATAAAAAATTTAAAAAAAAATTGTAGTTAAAAACTAATCTTTTTTTGTTAAGGATTTAAATATTTTGTTGAAAATTCGTCTTTATGGATGAATTCAACTCTTTTTTGTTTAAAATTAAAATCTTTATTAGTTAAAGTATTAACTTTGTGTAAAATTTTTCGTTGGGAATTTATACTTCTTATTGAAAATTCAGTTACTTGATTAAAAGTTGAATTATTTAGCTAAAACTGCACTTTTTTGGTTCAAGATTCATCATTTTAGTTCAAAATTTTCATTGAGGATTCAACTATTTTGTTGAAAATTGACATTTTCTGGATGAATTCCACTATTTTTAATTTGGAATAAAGATATTTTTCTATTGAGATATCAACTAATACATTCTTCGTTGAAAATTTATGTATTTTGTTGAAAATACAACTATTTGTTTGAAACTTGAAATATTTAATTAAAAACAATTTTTGGTTGAAGATTCATCATCTTAGTTAAACATTCATCTATTTGGTTGGAAATGTAACTAACTCTTTGAAAATGTAACCACTCCGTTGAAAATTCATCTTTTTGGTGAAAAATTAATCTATTTGGTTGAAAATTCCACTATTTGGTTAAAATGACCTTCTTTGTTCAAAATTAGTATTTTTGGGTTATAAAATTAAACTGTTTTATATAAAATTTGTCTACTTTGGTAAAAATGTCATCTTCTTTGTTTACAAATGCAACTAGTTGAAAATTATTATTTTTTTTATTGAGGATTCAACTATTTCATTAAAAAAGACGTATTTTTCGTTGAATTAAACTGTTTTTGGCTTCAAATAAAAATATTTTTGTTTGAGATATCAACTATTGCATTTTTCGTTAAGAATTCATCTTTTTGGATGAAAGTTAAATCTCTTCAATTCAAAAGTCCACTATTTTATTTTTGTTCCAGAATTAACTCTTTTGACTAAAAATTTTATTCAATTTAAAATTTAACTATTATTTTGAAGTACTCTTTTTTGATTGGAAATTCAATCCTATGGTTAAAAGTAAAACTGCAACAATTCTTGAAAGCTCTCATTCTGGTTTGGAAATTCATCTGTTTCGGTTGAGGATTAAACTATTAAAATAAAAATATTTTTTATTTGAAAATAATTTTTTTGTTTTGTTGACATTTTGATTAAACGTATCTGAAATCTTCAAAAGTCTTTTTCAATTTCCTAAAAAATCTTAGGAAAAATATATTGATGAAAGCTTAACAACAAATAAATTAAAAAAATAAATAGCTATCCAAAATAATTTTTCATGTAAAATCTATTTTTAATAATTATTTCAGAGAATTATACTTTTGTTTCTCATTTTTAAAAATATTTACATAGCTCAAAAAAAGGCTTCAACAACTGAAGTGTTGTAAATAACAGGAATTACCAGAGCTCCTTTAGATAAGGAAGTTAAGCAGTAAATGTTCCTAGAAAACATGAAATGGTCTACCTAGAATCCTGCAAGTCATTTACATTTTGTAAAACATAATTAACGAAACTAACCCAGAAAATTTAATAGTCTTTTCAATAGTACCATGAAATCTGAAAAATAGTTGTCAAACAGTGTCATGCAATTTTTCAAATAATTATTCAAGGGGTTAAATATTTTTTCAATTTTTTATATAATATACACCCTGGTAAAATGTTCTTTTTACGAGAATGAACAACATTTCTTCAGCTGTAATTTTTTGTTAAAACATGTATTTTTTTGTAAAAATATTTACAAAATTGAACAAAAAATACAAATGCTAATTTTTTCTTGTAGAAAAGTAAAAAAATTGACAATGAAGTGCAACTTCCTACAATTCAATAATTTGTATAATTTTTCATTAATATTTTTTCACACTGTTGTAAAAATCTGCAAGGTATTACAAAAAAAACAGGATTTTACTTTTTTTTTTAATTGGGTGTTTGACGTCATGAAAACACTTTTAATTTTACGTGAATTATTGTAGAAAATTACAAATCTTTACAAAAAATACAAAATTACACAAAATTTGAAATATTGGGAAACTGCATAAAAAATTGTTGTAAATACTGGTAGTTTATTGTCTGAATGTACAAATTTAAACAAAAAATATATAAATTTCTACAAGCAATACTTTATGAAATTTTTTTTTTACAATAAAATTTTACCCAGATGTATCTATCAAACGTAATTTTAAATCAGAGATGTTTTATTTTTTTATTTTTGAGAATAATTTAATGTAAAATAAATAATTTATATTGCATTATTAATAAAAGCGATGGATTTTAATAATTTATATAAATTTTCAGAAACGCACCTAATTTCAGTTCCGTATCGGATCAAGAGATCTTTAAAATAATATCAAACTTATTGAAAATCCAAAATTTTGAAGATTTCGATATAAAATTTTAAAGCTTTTCAATTATCTGTAAGCCAAATTCTTGATAATAATAATTTAGCATTTCTCATTCGACTTTTAGCCAGTATTACTCACTTTAAAAAAAAAGACGAATATTTTAATAAAAAAAAAATTCAAGATTAGTTTTCGCGTAAAATAACTTTTATAATTTTAAATTTCGACTGCAACATTTTATTAGCTACATAAAAATGTTATAAAATACTTAGTAGATAATAAATCTCATAATTCTTCTAAAATTTTTTTCCAGATGTTGCAAGATAGCATAAAGAAGAAAAACTGTCGAGAACGGTTTCCTTAGTTTCTCGAATTTAATTTAAAAATATTTAAAACAAAATTTTTGTTATATAGTTGCCCATCCAGAAATTACGTAAAAGTTTTTTTTTAGGGTGGGTGTCGGGGAAAAAACGCAAGTGTGAAATATTATTTTTACAATGAACTTCAGAAAAATGAGACATGTTTATTTAATATTTATAATATGTTCCTTATTTTTATTCCCTAATCATCAAATTAAAATATATGCTCATCTTTAAAGTAGTAGAAAATATAATTTATAAACATAAACAAAAATGAATATTAAAAAATATATATAAAGACTTCATCCCAGCAGAAATAAGAAGCAAAGAAATTAATTAATAAGTTAATTTGAGATTTTATATCCTAATAACATATTTTTAAAGGACGTACATTAAAAAAAATTTAATTTAATTCAAAATAATTTTAAAGATAAAATGATAAAAAATAAATTTTGTAATTGTGGTTTTTTAAATTTAAAACAAATATTTTTCTGAGTGATTCTGGAATTCTGAGTCTTTCTGATGTTTCCTATATTGGACAATGATCCATCTTCAAGATATTTATATTAAAAAATTCGGCAAATTGTTTTATTTTGAATTTTTATGTTTTAAAATCAAGAAATTTAAAACATTTTTTTAAAATAATTTTATCTAGAAAATTTGCAATTTAAAACTTTTCAATTTTAAAGATATATGAATAAAAATTCTTGTATTATTTTTAATAGTTTTCAAGTTTTCGATTTGGAAGGGACACAATTGAAAGATCTTGAATTTTTAAAAAATAGAACTGAAAATTATTAATTTTCAAGGTTTATATTCTTAAGGATTGTAAATTTGAACGCTTTTTTCAATAGTTTAATTTTAAAGATTTACCACTGAAAATTCTTTCATTTTCAAGATTTGCAATTGAAGACTGTTCAATATTCAATGTGTATAATAGAAAATGATGAAATTTTAAATACTTTTTTTTTCAATAGTTGAATTTTGAAGATTTTAAATGAAAAATTCGTTTGATAGATTTTCAATTGAAAATATGCCTTAATTATGAACAGTAAGAATGAAATCGTTGATGTAGGGTGATTTTTCAAGAAAATAGGAAAATAAATTTGTTTAAATAACATTAGGCAAAATGAAGAGAAGAATTTTGCTTTACAAGTTGGAATTTCAAAGGGTACATTTTCTATCCAAAAAGACAAATTTTTCGAACAACAGTTGAATTTTCGACCGAAAAATATGACTTCTTCATAAATAGTTAAATTTTCAACAAAGTAATAAAAATTTACAGCAAAAAGTAAATTTGTTAACCAAAAAAGATGACTTTAAAAAAATAGTTTATTGATAAACAAAATAATAAAATTGTTAACCGAAAATATAATATTAGGTTTTTCAATTAGAAAAAATAACATTGAATCAAACAAAAAATGCTACTCTACCAAAACATGAATTTTCAATCCAAAAGTACGAAATTTCTATCCTCAAACACAAATATTTAACTAAGAAGTTGAATTTTTAATCCAAACGATCGGATTTTCTATCCAAAAAGATAAATTTTAAAACAAAACTGTTGAATTTTTGAACAAAAAAATATGACTTCTTAATAAAATAGTTAAATCTTCAACAAAATAATGAAATTTTCTATCAAAAGGTAGAATTTTTATTCGAGCAGATAAATTCTGAAATTAAAATATAATAGTGGACTTTCCAAACAGAAAGAATTACATTTCAACGAAAAAAGTGGACTTTTTAAGAAAATAGTTAAATGTTAAAAAAATAATTAAGTTCTGAACAAAAAATATGATAGTAGGCTTTTCAATGAGAAAAAATCAGCTTTCAACTGCACAAAATAAAATATAAATTTAAAAAAAAAATGATTTTTTTACCAAAACATGAATTTCCAATCCAACAGGACAAAATTTATTTCCCTAAACACAAATATTCAATGAAGCAGTTTAATTTTCGACCAAAAAGCTGACTTTTTAATAAAATATTTGAATTTTCAACTAAAATAAGTGAAGTTTTGAACAAAGATTAGACTTTTTAACTGAAGGAGATTAATTCTGAACCAAAAATATAATAGTTGACTTTTAGAATAAAAAAAAGTAATTTTCAACCAAAAAACACGATTTTGTACCAAAATATGAATTTTCAATCCAAGAAGAATCATTTTTTATCAGAAACGGCAAAACTTCAACGAAAAATTTTAATTTTTGACTGAAAGGAATGAATTTTGAATTAAAAAGATCATAGTAGACTTTTCAATTAAAAAGAATTAATATTCTACCAAAAATTGTTGAACTTCCTTATTGAGGTCTATTAATTCAATTTCCATTTAAGTCAAAAAAAGAAAAAAGTTGAATTTTTTGAAAACAGGAAAAAAAAGATAATTTTTGTTTAAAAAGGCGAAAAGAGAGTAATAGGGGAAAGAGTGTGAAAAGGGCCTATTTTTCGATCGTATTTTAAGGGATATTGACGTTTTTTTGGCTCTAAAATATAAATTTTGAATTTTCGATAGGAAACCATACATATTTAGTAATATTATAATTTTATATCTCCGAAATGACCAGAAGTGTGTAAAATTAATACTTAAAGACAAAATATATAATACGTGACCTTATGACTTCAAATTAATGTTTTGTTCAAAAATGAATGTTTCTTTTATACTATATATATGAGAATTTAAAGCTCGTGTTCATGGATCGCTCAAATAAATGCAGCGTGTGAAGTTTGCAGTAGTTCGCGGAGGCGAGCGAGAGGTGAGCCAAGGGCGAGGACAAAGGCGAAGACAAAGGCGAAATTCAAATTAGTTTTTTTTTTTTTTAAAAACGGCTAATCCGTTTATTTGCGAAACATTTAGAGTAACCCTAAATTATAAACTTAGTATGCCAATTATTAGCAATCAATTATATAATTTAGCTTACTTATGTAATCACTATGTTAATTGTTAAACATAGAAAAAAGAAGTTTTCGTTCTCAAAAATAAAAGAAATCAATTTCTTTTATTCATTTAAATAGGATAAACTTTGGTAATTATTGAAAAAGTACCTCTATACTTAGGTTTCGACCCGTGTGAAGTTTTGCAGTACTTGCCGTCGGCTCGCGTTCAACTCGCCTTTGTCCTCGCCTTTCGCTCGCCTCCGTCAACTGCTGAAAACTTCACACTCTGCTCTTATTTGAACGATCCATCAACACGAGCTTTAAATCATCTAATACATAC
>CAKNYM010052891.1:597870-640909 GCA_932195095.1 Andricus curvator
TATGCATTTTTGAACGAAACATAAATTTAAAAATCTTAAATATAAAACGATCTTCAATATTTCAACTGAAATCCTTGATAATAGTGAGCTTAATTCCAAACACATTTTTTTCAAAGCGCGAGACGATATTTATTGCAAAAGTAAACACAAATTGGAAAAATTCCCACTTTTCAAAAAAATGTTAGCTTCTTTCAAGTCCTCAAAATTCCAGGCTAATTTCCGGTTTTTCCGTTTTTCCGGTCAATGGTCACCTTGTTTATGGGTAATTTTCAAATTGTAGGCAAATTTTAGCACCTACAGTGGCAATCACATTATCATTAGGAATTAAATATTTCATAACGGAAATTGATCTTATCGCATCTAAAAATTTAAAATCCAAAAGAGGCAGTTATGAAAATGAGAAATAATAATGAAATTCGTAAATTAAATACGGGAATGACGTTTTTGTAGTCAAAATGCACGTTTCAGTTTTAATATCAGATTCACAAGAAGAGAGTTAATATCTTAAGCTCAATTTTATAGAATCTTGCATTAAACGATACGCTTAATATTTCTGTATTTATCACTGAACTACAATATTTTACTAAAAAAAAGACGTACGGTAATGACGTCTGAAATGAGAAAAGTCGAGGGACAGACTAAGGTTTTTACAATATTATTTATTTGACTTAAAAAATGTGCATACATTAAATGTATGTTCATCTAAAGCTTACAAACTTCATACGTTAAGCCTTTTTCAGGTTAATGTCTAAAAAAGAAGGAGAAAATCAGTTTATTCTTGTGCAAAGTGAGGTTGGGACGCCGTACGGTAATGACGTTTCGGGTGTTCTCATAGTAAATTCAAGTAAATGGGAACAGAAATGAAAATAAAGAACTGACCTTTTTGTAGAGGATGATAATAAGTATTTATTAAATTTAAAAAAAAAATCAGTTCGAGTTGAAATTCAAACTTTTAATTACGAACCTAAATTTTCTCTACATGTTATTACATTTGTATATTAATGAAACCAGCTCATTGAGACTCAAGCACCTTCCTGTGCATCCCAGGTGACCTTATTGATTTTCACTTGTCAATTCAATGGCTACATTGCATCAGAAATTCATTGGCGGCAGAGGATCGCCGGAAATCACCCTCCGTCGACGATGTTCCTGATTAGTGGTGCTGGCAAACTGAGCGAGTCATGTGCAAAAACTCATTAAACACACGCGAGATGACTCGTAAGGATTTTACGAGAGACAGTACCCAAAATATAATTAAGGAGCAAAAATTAAATTTTCCCTCCCAATTAAGGTAAATTTTCCCTCAAATTGTAGCGTTCAAAATTCAAAACGCGGTTCAAACGCAAAGCTGAATGAAGGTTTTGATTTGTGTGAAGCTTTGCATCACTCGCCGTCGACTCGGATTCAACCCGCCTTTGGCTCGCCTTTGCGAACTGCTGCAAACTTCACACTCTTTACAAATCTATGCTTTTTTCAGAGTTATCAAATGATTTTTATATAATGTCTGAGGGTCGTCTGCGTTGATAATTTTGGGATATTTTTGCCCCCCCCCACCCCTCCACCCCTTGTTGACGACCGTTATTTTGTATTAACATATATTAATAAAATTAACGTATATACAATATACCATGATGAATTTAATATAAAATTGTATAAATCATGAAGATAGTTGAATGTTTAACAAAATAATTACATTTTTAACAAAACAGTCGAAAAAAAGTGTTTGAATCTTAAACTGGAACAGATTAATTATCAACCAAACAGTTGCATTTTTAACCAAGAAATTGATTTTCTACCAAAAAAACAAAAACGAATTGTCCACTAAATAGTTGAATTTTTAGTCTGAAAATGATCAATTTTTATCCAAAAATGAGATATTTAAATTTTCATTGAAAAAAAATAATGTTTGGTTTAGAAAAGCGAATCTTCTACAAAAACAGTTGAATTTTTAACCCTAAAATATCAATTCTTTAAAAAAGTTGATTTTCAGCCTAACAGTTTAATTTTCAACTAAAATTAAGAAGTTTTAACTAAAATTAGGAATTTTTAATCAAAAAGATGAATTTTTAATAAAGTAGTTCAACTTTCAATCAAAGAGTTGAATTTTCAACCTTAAAAGATCACGACTACCCCGAAAGGGAAATGGCTTAATGGCATAAAAAAAGATGAATTTTGAACAAAAAATGTAATAGTTGATATTTCAGCAAAAAACGTTCAATTTTCATGAAAAAACAATTGAATTTAATTTAAAAAAAAAACGAATTTTCAATAAAGTACTTGAATCGTCAACTAGAAGAGATTTATTTTTAACCGAACAGTTGCATTTTTTACCAAAAATTTATTTTATACAAAAAAGAACAAATTTTCAACAAAAAGCCTACATTTTGAACTAAATAATTGAATTTTAACCAAATGGTTGAATTTTCAAAAAAAAAAAAAAAAAAAGATTGCAACGTAACCAAAAACAGTTGCATTTTAAGCCAGGTATTTTAATCTTCAAACCAAAAAGACGAATTCTATAGAAAACAGTTGAATTTTTAACCAAGAGAAAAGACTTTTTACTATAAACCGTCAATTTTCAATCCAAAGAGAACAAATTAAAGAAAAAACAGTTGAATTTCGGCTTAAAAAATATAACTTTAACTAAATTGTTGAATTTACAACAAAATAATTTAACTTTTGAAAAAATCGATGAATTAAAAATAAATAGCTGAATTTTTAACTTCCATAGATTAATTTCCAACCAAGATGACTAATTTTTAACAAAAGAAGATCCTTCAACAAAATACATGAATTTTCAACAAAAAAAATTGTTGTCTCTTCAACCAGAGAATAATTTATAACATAGAAGATTAATTTTTCAGCCAAAAAGACAAATTTTAAACAGAAAAGTTAAGTTTTAAAAAGTTAAGCTAAAAAGTCGAACGTTTTAGAAAAGCGTTGAATTTCAAACCATAAAAGATGAATTTTCAATAAAAAGTATAATTTAAATCAAGAATGACGAATTTTTTATTTATAAAGGTTAAATTTTCAACAAGAAATGGAATAGTTGAATTTTCAGATCAAAAAATTCATCTTCAACAACAAAAATGATTTTGAAAAAAATAGATAAATTTTCAACCAAAGAAGTGAATTTTGAAAAAATCTATTTTTAACACAGTAGTTCAATTGTCAACTAAGTAGTAGAATTTTCAACCTGAAAATATGATTTTTCAACAAAAAGTTGATTTTCTACCAGGGAATTAAATTTTAAAATATAAGATTTAATTTTTACTGAAACAGTTCAATTTTCTACCAAAATAGTTCAATTTTAAACCAAAAATATAATTTTCGAAAAAAAGTGCACTATTTCACCAAATTCTTAAATTTTTGAACCGAAAAGACGAATTTTCTATAAAAACGCTGAATTTTCAACAAAGAAGTCAATTCTCAATTAAATATATCAATTTTCAACCAAAAATGGTATAGTTAGATTTTCAGTTAAAAAAGTAATGCTCTGCAAAAAAAATCAAATTATCAACAAAATAGTTTAATTTTCAAACAAAGAGATGAATTTTTAACTAAAATAAAGAATCTTCAACGACAAAAAGGCATTTTTGACACAACAGTTCAACATTTTACCAAATAGTTACATTTTCAACTAAAAAAGATAAATTTTTAACCAAAAATGTAATTGCAAAATTTTCAGTTAATAAAATTATTTTCGAAAAAAAAATGAAACGAATTATCCACAAAATATTTAGATTTTCAACCAAAGAGATGAACCTTCTACCGAAAAAATGAATTTTTAACAATTTAGATACACTTTCAAGTAAGTGGTTGAATTCTTTGACAAAAAGGTGACTTTTTAAAAATGTTTGAATTTTCAACAAAATAATTAATCTTTTAACAGAATAAGTAAACTTTAAACCAAATAACTGAATTTTTCAAGATGAATTTTTAACCAGAAAGATTAATTTTCTGCCAAAAGAAATTTAAGTTTTCAAGCCCAAAAATCGGATGCTTCAGAAAACTGGAAAAAATGAATTTTCAACAAAAAATTTTATTCAGATCAAAAATAACGATTTTTAAATTTATACATTTTTAACACAGTGTTTCCACTTTCAGCGAAGTATTTGAATTTTCAACCGAAAAAGATGCATTTTTGACCGGATAGTTTGATTTAAAAAAAAAATTATAATTGTTCAAGAAGAACATTAATGTTCTACCAAAAAGGACGAACTTTTCACAAAATACATACATTTTTAACAAAGTTTTTAAATTTTGAAGCCAAAAAGACGAATTACCTACAAAACAGTTGAATTTTTAACCCGAAAATATGACTTTTCAACAAAAAGTTAATTTTCTACAAAAAATTACATTTTTGAATAAATGATTCAATTTTTAAGTAAACAGTTCAATTTTTTACCAAAATAGTTGAATTTTCGACCAAAAATATGAATTGTAAATAAAAAAGTTTAGTTTATTATCCAATTGTTAGATTTTCAATTCAAGAAGACGAATTTTCTCTAAAAGAGTTGAATTTTTAACAAAAAAGTCCATTTTCAGTTTAAAAAAGTAATACGTCACAAAAAAAAAAATTTCAACAAAATAGTTGAATGTGCGATTAAAGAGATGAATTTTGAACCAAAATTATGGATCTTTAAGAACAAAAATGTATTTTCAACAAAAAACGTTTAACATTCAGCCAAATAGTTGAATATTTAACTAAAAAAGATTAATTCTCAAACAAAAATGGATTAGTTGATTTTTTAGTTGAAAAAATTAATTTTCAAAAACAAAATGGAAAATATTTTCCAGAAGATAGTTAGATTTTCAACCAAAGAGACGAATCTTATACAAACAAAAAATTTTAACAAATTTTTCAAGGAATCTGGATTATCATTATTTTATGAGCGAAACGAGAAGATTTTTCTTCAGAAAAAAATTAATTTAATATAATATTTCACTTAAAGCTCCATCTAGACTGAAAAGACGTTAAATATTTTCTGTTATTCTCTAATGATAATACAGATTCCATGAAAAATTTGATTTGTATCTAGCAAAATAATGCGTGTATTTCTGAAAAAAGTTTCTTCTCTCGATCTCTCTAGTAGCTTAATGGGAAACAACCTGACCGGAAATCGGAAGTTATGTGGTTCGATTCCCAGCAAAGCGAAAGGAGAAGATTTTTTTTCAGAAAAAAATAAATGTAAAATAATGTTTACAAAGTAGTTAAATTGTCAACCAAGTAGTTGAATTCTTGACCAAAAAGGTGAATTTCAACCAAATAGTTGCAATTTACACCAAATAATGAAATTTTCAATCCAATAGTAGAATTTCTAACCAAAATATATCAAATCCGAACAAAAAGTAAAATATTCTTTTCAAGAAAAATAAAATTAACTTTCAACCACAAATAGTTGGTTTTTCTTATATGGTTCTTTTAATTCAGTTCGAATTTAAGTGAGAAAACAAGAAAAGGGGAAAAGGCGAAATTTATTCTTGAAAACAGGGGAAAAAGTGGAATTATTAAAAAAAGGGGAAAAGTCAAGAATAGAGGAAAGAGTGTGTACTCTAAAATGTGAAAGTCGTTCTTGAACTTATTGTACCATTATTAAACTGTACACCTTCTCTACGTCAAACAATGACTTCAAATTTAATAATAAAATTATTGTAAAAATTTCCTCCTCCTAAGAAGTTAGGCAAATCTTTAAACTTTATAATACACCAAGAAAACAAAAGTCAATTTTGGTTCTAATAAAGTTTTAGGAACTTTTATTATTATTTTTTTTTTTAAACTTTGAAAACCTTTTACCAACTTCAGTTTTTGGCATGATCCCCCCCCCCCCTCCCTCAAATTAATAACGTAGTTTATGGACTTTCCTAATTTCTGATAGAGATAAATACCCTTGTTGCTGTCAGATACTCCAGCATTTTTCTCATAATTTTCCACTTATTTTCTCTTTGTACTTATTCCCGTCCATTCGAGCTTTTCTGTAAGCGTATGTTACCTACGTATACCACTGCGATACGATTTTCTGCCACCGCAACCATTAGGGAGTACACCGGCGCTTCGCGTTTTTTTAAGCTCTTTAAGCGGCACCTTCAACCGTCCAACCCAGAACGGCGCGGAGCCCTCTTTAGAGCATTTCCTGAGCTTTTAACGAGGCCCTCATAAAAGCGTGCGGCATAAGTCGCGTTCTTGCCATTTACGGGTTTTACCTGTACAACTTCAGTGCGGGAAAGTGGCCATGGCCAAGTAAATACGCGCTATCATCGTCTACGTTTATATCCATGCTATATCCCCAATGAAAGAGGAAGTAGAAGCCTCAAATAAATAAAAACAAGATTTAATCGCAAATAAACTCTATCATTTTAGAATTGAAATATAGGTTTGGGAGGATTATAAATACTTGAAATTTCAAGGATTATCACAGGCCTACATAAACTCAACCATCTATGGTATCTAAAAAAATCGAATATTCGCGCTAGTTTCAATATAAAGTAATATTGTCACCTTTTCACTCGTTTTTGATTTGTCCCGATTCGATTTTTTTTCATTGAGTAACAGCAAATTTAATTTCAATGTTTCTCAAACCGAGATTGTACCCGCAACTCATATTGTGCATGGCTGGATAGACCTCTACCTTGCCTCGACTGGCCGGACAGTGCCCCTATCTTGCCTAGACTGACTGGAAAGACCTTTATCTTGCCTTGACTGGGCGGACAGTATCCCTATATTGCCTTCACTGGCTGTATAGATCTCTATTTTGCCTTGACTAGCCGGACAGTATCCCTATCTTACCTTCACTGGCTGGATGGACCTCTATTTTGCCTAGACTTTCTGGAAAGACCTTTATCTTGCCTTGACTGAAAGGAAAGTAATCCTATCTTGCCTTTACTGGCTGTAGAGACCTCTATCTTGCCTTGACTGAAAGCACAGTGATCCTATCTTGCCTTCACTGACTACATAGACCTCTATATTGTCTTGACTGACCGGACAGTATCCCTATTTTACCATCACTGGCTGGATGGATCTCTATCTTGCCTAGACTGTCTGGAAAGACCTTTATCTTGCCTTGACTGAAAGGAAAGTAATCCTATATAGCCTTCACTGGCTGCAGAGACCTCTATCTTGCCTTGACTGGAAGCACAGTGATCCTATCTTGCCTTCCCTGACTGCATAGACCTCTATCTTGCCTTGACTGGCCGAACAGTACCCCTACCTTGGCTTCACTGCTGGATGGACCTCTATCTTGTCTTGACTGGCCGGGCAGTACCCCTATCTTGCCTTCACTATCTGGATCGAACTCTATCTTCTCTTGACTGGCCGAATAGTACCCTTATCTTGCCTTCACTGGCTGGATCTTGTCTTGCCGGATCTTGCCTTGGAAGGGCGGATAAAGGACCCTTTGAAAATGTCACAGTACCAGAGGAATGGGGCTTAACAGGTTTTGTGAGATTTTTGATCATCATGGACTGGCCCAGTAGGTACTTGCAATAAATTTGTTAATAATCTATTCAGAGCATTAAAAAATGTTTGATCATGTTAAGCTATCGATCAATAATGTATAAAACACAAAAAAATTGTAAAATAATTTCATAATTTTTCATCCAATTCAGGTACATGTTCCAGTGATCGTGACTTAAGCTCCAGTAATCAAGACGCCATTTTTCTTGCTTTTGATCTACTTTGAATTAATTGAGATTCCTATTGATACTGGAAAATGGTAAAATTGAATAGGTTCAATTATTACATATTATTTTCAACCTATTTTTTGATGACATATTCAAATCATAATCAAGCTTCACGATTATTAGGACCATCATGATTTCTGTGATATTTACCTTATATCTTGATTTCACAGATAATCTATAATTAAAATAAAATCTAAAAATTTAGGGATAATCGGGGTACTGTTATGAAGATTCCTACTATAATAAGAGATGATGGTATTTATGTATGTATTATTATAAACTTGAGCGAGAAAAAATTAGTATTTACGTTTAGAAAAAGTCTTATTTACTATTTGAAAATTGTTAGTGTGAAAAAGTGATAATTGTCAATAACAAGTTTTGTAAAAAATATGGTCAATAGTAAATATTTTAAGTAACTTCAGTTGTAAGAAATGTACGAAATTCTAGTATTCTTAAATAAGAATGCGTATTGTAATGAGAGCCGCTACTTGAAAATACAAATTTCCTCCCTTCCAGTTCTATAAGAATCATAAAAATAAAAAAATGTCCCTCTTTCAATTCAGAAAAAATTGAAAATCGAAATTTCCTCCCCTCCTAGTCAATAAAAATATATTTTTTAAATTATCCTCTTCCCATTCAGAAAAAAATAAAAAATTCTTCCCTTAAACACCTTAGAAATCTTGAAAAGAAAAAAACGGCCTCTTCCAATTAAAAAAAATGGTATCCCTTCCAACTCAATAAAAACCTTAAAAATATAAAATGTACTACCAAACTAACAAAAATTAAAACCTGAAATTTTCTTATTTCAAGCTTGATAAAAATGTTAAAAATATAATACCTCCCGGTCTTCCGCTTAACACAAATTTAAAACCATAAAAGTTCCTCTTGCAATTAGAAAAACAATTAAATACCAAAATTGATTTTATTTATTTCAATTTTGGTCGTTTCAAATTGATAATTTTCAATTGTTATTTAACATTACAATAAAAATTGTAACGTTCAAAATTTAAATGTTTCACTCTGAAATTTTTACCATTCAAGGCTTCCTGTTTCAAATTGTTCAGTTTTGAATATTTGATTAATAATTGCTCATTTTGAAATTTTGTTAGTTGAAAAATTTCTAACTGAATGGGCTAAAAATTGGATATTTCAGTCTGAAACAATATTTGAATAGGATTTTAAATTGAATGAAAGCGTTTAATTATGAATATATTAATTTTAACTTATTTTTACATTGACAATAATTTATAAAGTTTCAATCAGACATTTCAATTTGCTTAATTATTATGGCTTTCGTATTGAAAACGTTTTATTTTCAACGTTAAAATTTGTACATTGTTTAATTTTGAACAGATGTAGAATTGTATTGTAAAATAATTATTGTACAATTTTTAAAACTCGAAGTACAGTTTAGTTTTAGGAATCATTAAATAATTCATATTTACAGTTTATGAACTTAAACTTTTTATAAAAAATTTTAAATTTCAAACGCTTTTAATTTCCAATTCTTAAATTCTTCAAAAGTAAATTTTTAAATTCTTACAATTGAAGATTTACGTTTAAAAATGAAAACATAAAATGGAAAAATTGTAAAGTAAAAGATTTTAGAATTAACCGTTGTAAACCGAATAATATAGTAATTGAAACAGTTAACAAGTGAACTGAGCAAAAAAAAAGTTGAAATCGAACCTATTTCTAATCGAATTATATCATCTGATATGATATTTGTGATATTCCAACTGATTTGATAGATTGTCTTTCTAAGAATTTGGAAAATTCCCTGTAAAAAAATAAATTCATTGTCATTTCTCGGTTTTTCCCGGTCTTAAAAAATTCCCTATCATTTCCCGGTTTTCGGTCCAGCGCCCACCCTGTAAGTGATAAGTTCACAAAGCTTCAGATGATAGATTATTGGGGAGATAAAATCAAGTAAATGATGGTGTTATTTGACGAAAAATGTTGTTATAAGTTCGTCGGAACTTAGACACTGGAAAAGTATTTGAAATATTAATATGTTACGTATGATCTGAATTTTTAGTTTCTATGAAAATAATAACAAAAATGTTATAACAAAAATGAGGAAGCTCATTTTTATTTCAGGCTCAAGAGGGTTACAGTCCAATATGTCTGTACATTAGCTGATTTAATCAAAACATGTTAGATTTGTTGGTATACTGGTTTAGACTAGCTTTTGACTAGCATACCAAAAAGCTAACAGCTTTTAATTGATTTTCTCGGCCGGTCGAAATCCAATAATATTGGCTAATCACAGAATAAGGTTAGAAGGAAATACTATTATGGAACGAGCCATAGACCAGTATATCAACAAAGCTAACAACTTTTAATTAATTTTCTCACCTGGTCGACATACAAAACGTCAACTAATCATACAAGATGGTTAGAAGAAAATACAACTATAGAACGAGCCATAGACCAGTACAATACCAACGGAGAAAACATCTTTTAATTCATTTTCACACCTGGTTGACATCCAATAACATTAGCTAATCATAGAATAAGGTTGGAAAAAGATACAACTATAGAAAGATCCATAGACCAGTATACCAACGAAGCTAACATCTTTTAAATAATTTCCTTACACGTTTTACATCCAAAAACATCAGCTTATCATAGTGTAAGGTTGGAAGAAGATAAAACTTTAGAACGAGCCATAGATCAGTATACGAAAAAGCTCAAATCTTTTAATTTCTTTTCTCACCTGGTCAAAATCCAAAAACATCAACTGATCATACTACACGGTTAGAAGAAGATAATACTATAGAACGAGCCATAGAACAGTATACCAACGGAGCTAACATCTTTTAATTCATTTTCTCATCTGTTTGACATACAATAACATCAACTAATAATACAAGACGTTTAAAGGAAGATACAACTATAGAACGAGCCATAGACTAGTACAATACCAACGAAGCTAACATCTTTCAATTCATCTTCTCACCTGGTCGTCATACAATAACATTAGCTTATCATAGAACTATAGAAAGAGCCATAGACCAGTATACCAAAAAGCTAACATCTTTTAATTAATTTTCTCACCTGGTCGATATCCAAAAACATCAACTAATCATACAAGACTGTTAGAAGAAGATACAGCTATCGAACGAGCCATATACCAGTATAACAACGAAGCCAACATCTTTCAAATAATTTCCTCACCCGTTTGACATCCAGTAACATCAGCTTATCATAAAATAATGTTGGAAGAAGATAAAACTATAGAGCGAGCCATAGACCAGTATACCAAAAAGCCAGCATCTTTTAATTTATTTTCTAACCTGGTCAACATCCAAAAACACCACCTAATCATACAAGACGGTTAAAAGAAGATACAACTATAGAAAGAGCCATATACTAGTAAAATATAAACGAAGCTAACATCTTTTAATTCATTTTCTAACCTGGTCGACATACAAAAAATCTACTAATCTTACAAGATGGTTAAAGGAAAACACAACTATAGAACGAGCCATAGACCAGTAGAATACCATCGAAGATAACATCTTTTAATTCATCTTCTCACCTGGTGGTCATCCAATAGCATTAACTTATCATAGAACTATAGAAAGAGCCGTAGAACAGTATACCAAAGAGCTAGCTAACATATGTTAATTAATTTTCTCACCTAGTCGACATCCAATAACAACACCTTATCATAGAATAAGGCTGGAAGAAGATAAAACTATAGAAAGAGCCATAGATCAGTATACCAACAAAGCTAACATCTTTCAAATAATTTCCTTACCCGTTTGACATCCAAAAACATCAGCTTATGATAGAGTAAGGTTGGAAGAAGATAAAACTTTAGAACGAGCCATAGACCAGTATACGAAAAAGCCAAAATCTTTTAATTTATTTTCTCATCTGGTCAACATCCAAAAACATCAACTAATCATACACGATGGTTAAAAAAAGATACTAACATAGAACGAGCCATATAACAGTATACCAACGAACCTATCATCTTTTAATAATTTGTTTTCACCTGGTTGACCTAGTTTTGGTTTGATTGTAATTTTTAAACGACTAATGAGTTAAAGAACACATCACTATTGCAATGCTTTAATTTCGTTCTAAGTCATCTTGCAAAAAAAATTGTTTAATGATCTTGAATATCAAAATGATTAATAATTTGTTAAAGAAGATCTATTTATATTTGATTAACATTGAAATTCTCATGGCTTCTTGATTGAAAAGCACAGATGCTATTGGAATTTTTCGAAGTGACAAAAGCTCCTCAAATCATCATCATCATTGTGTATATTCTAGTTCGAAAGGAAACAGTTTCCTTAGAAATGCCCTCTTTTCTTGTGTATTTCAACTCTGCTGTAAACTGTCTTTGCTCCTGGTTTATATTCAGAACGAATAAGGAACTGCTTTTATTACTTTGAGCTTCTTTTGAATAAAAATGAGTTGTAATTCTACAAAATATAAATCAAAAGAAGAAGTAACTTTTATTTGTTTCTGGACGCAGTATTCTTATAGTCTCTTCTGTACAGAATTCCAGAAAAGTTAAATGATTATAACGATCATTATGACGATCAATTCACGTGGTGATTATGCTAAAAAAAGTGCACTCGGTTTAGCCAGCTTTAATTTATCAAGGCTATCAATATATAATGGGGCACCTAAATAATTTATTCAGATATCGAAAATAGTGTAAAGTGTGTCACAAATTAGAAAAAATAGTGACAAAATAGTGTCATCGAATTGTTTAAGTATTGAGCTAATGTGTTCCGAATTTAGAAGTGTGAATTCCCGAATGAAAAAGTGTGTAAAGAAAAAATAACTTTATTTTTTAAAGAAATTTCCAATTTTCTAATCTAATATTTTTAAAGAATTAAAAAGTAAACTTCTATGTATATTTAAAACATTATTTATTAGTGTATAAATAATTAAGATTCCCATTTGATTATCGCAGGCTTTACAGTATTTTCCTTATTCTCCTCTTTTTCTTGTTATTCCACTTAAATGTGAATGGAATTAATAGAAACCAATAAGAAAATATGACCGTTATTGGTTGAAAGTCTACTATTAAATTTTTGGTTCAGAATTTACTTTTTTTGTTTAAAATTTTATTATTTGGTTTAAAATTGAATGATTTTGTTAAAAATTCAACAATTGTGTACAAAAATCATACTTCTTGGTTGAAAATTCAACTCTTTTGTTGAAAATTCGTCTTTTTGGTTGAAAATTGAACTATTTTTTTGAAAAATCGTCTTTTTTGATTAATTCAAATGTTTTATTTTTTTAGCGAAGTTTGAAAACATCAGAAAAAGATTTTTTGGAAAATATCCACCTTTTTATTCTTTCCAACATTTTTAAAAATTTCTGCTGATATAACAAAGTATCCTATAAATTTTGTGCAGGCTAAGCAATTTAATTGAAATTTTTGTTTCTTTTTGACTAAGAATTTTTGTTGTTGTTGAAAATTCAACTATTTTTGGCACATTCACATTGTTTTCTTTTTAGAAATTCATCTCTTTCTGTAAAAATTTTACAACTTTTGGCTTTTCGTCTTTTTAGGTTGAAAATTCTACTCCTTGGTTGTGAAAAATTCAAATTTTTGTACGAAACGTGTATTTTCCGCTCAAAAATTCAACAATTTGGTTGAAAATTTATGTATTTGGTAGAAAATTTGCCGTTTTTTGTAAAAAATCAATTTTTTGGATAATAAAGCAACTGTTTAGTTGAAAATTAGGTTGTTTTAGTTGAGGATTCAAGTGTTTTGTTGAAAATTTATTTTTTTTTGTTATTTTCTTAGTGATTAACTGTTTTTATTTAACATTAAAATCTTTTTTGTTAAAATATGAACTATTATATTTTTCGTTGAAAATTTATTTTCTTATGTTAATGTTCAACTCCTTGATTAAAAGATAAACTACTGTTTCAAAATGTCTTTTTTTCTGAAAATTCGTTTTTTTCTTCAACTTCAAGGTTGAAAATTCAAGTTTTTGGTTTATATATATATATATATATATATGTGGCCTTAAAAAATCGTCTTTTCTGGTAGAGAAAAAATCTTCTTGGTTGAAAAATGAACTATTTGGTTGAAAATTTATATTTTTTTCTTGAGAATTGATCTTTTTCGGAAAAAATGAATTCAATCAAGAAGATTAATTTTCTACCAAAAAGGATGAATTTTCAACAAAATACATACATTTTTAACCAAATAGTTGGATTTTCAAGAAATGTCATAAATTTTTTACCAAATAATTTTTTTTCACAAAACAGTTGAATTTTCAACAAAAATGTTAATTTTCATTCAAGAATCTGCAATTTTAATCAAAAAAAATTAAGTTTTCATCAAAATAGTTAAATTTTAAACAAAAAACAGTAATTTCTAACCAAATAATTAAATTTTCAATCAAGCAGATTAATTTTTTACCAAAAAAATTAAATTTTCAATAAAATACATGAATTTTCAACTAAATAATTAAATTTACAACAAAAAAGATGAATTTTTCACGAGAACAGGAACAAGTAAGTTTTTAGTTAAAAAAATTAGTCTTCAACCTAAGAGAAAAGGAATTTTTTTAAAATAGTCCAATTTAAAAATATATATATATATGTATATATTTCAACTAAAACGATAAATCTTCAAATGAAAGAAGAAATTATTATCAAAGTAGTTCATTTTTCGAACAAATAATTGAGTTTCTACCAAGTTGTTGAATTTTAAACCCAAAAATGTGAATTTTTAACAACAAAGTTAATTGTCAACAGAAAAAGATCAATTTTCAACCAGACAGGTGCAGTTTTAAACAAAAAAGATGAAATTTCTACAAAAAGAAGAAAACAAAATTCCAACCAAATTTTTGAATTTTCACATCAAAAGACAAATTTTCAACAAAACCGTTGAATTTTCAACCAAAAAGGATCACTCTGAAGCCTGCAATAAATAGACAGTAATTTTTATAATTTATAAACTGAAGAATAATAGTTTGAATAAACATTGAATTTCATTCATTTTTTATTCTTTTGTGAATTTATGATTATTACAGTACAACATTTACAGTAATATTATTAATAATATTACTGGATACTAGAGTGGGACGATAGTCGTAGAGGCTGAAGTATAGGTTTTGGACCCACTTTGTCGGCTTATTGGTGGTTCGGAACCCACCTCAAACTGTGGATTTGGTGTTTTAAATAATATTGAGCCCTCATGCCCTATCTTTATCGACAGGTTTCGTGGAATTCTGAATGACATAAAAGGTGTTTTCGGATGTCAACAGTTTTTTCCGACGCTTGTGTTAAATTTTGACTTTTCGATTATTTTCAATGTTTTGCGGATACCAATATACAAAATTGACGCTTGGGGCTAATTCGGCACCGAGTACGTCATTGTGCCTACAGGATACAGACAGATATACAGATATACAGACAGACACACATACAGACAGAAACCTTTGTAAAAATAATTTTTTCTGACTCACGGGGTCTCAAAACGTGAATATTTGATGAAAACCGACGAAGTCCAATTTTACATAAAACTAATACCTTCTCATTATAAGATGAGAATGTAAAAAAATTTTATTTGACAAAGCATTAGGTAGTGTTGGATCGAAAATTTAGTTGGCTACAATAATAAAAATTTAAAAAAGTTGTTCTTTTCTTTCTTCAAACATTATACTCAAGTGTCGACTTAGCCCCAGGGGGTGTCGGCTTAGCCCCAAGATTTTTCGCTCGACAGATTTTTCATCACTTCACTTTTTTTTAAATGATAAACAAAGCATCATAGTTTAAAAAAATCAATAACATTTTGTAGCTGGCTAAATTCTCGATCCAATCATACCTAATACGTTGAAAAACAAAAAAAAATTTAAATCAAAAAACAACTTTAAAAAAGTGTCGGCTTAGCCCCACTCTCCTCTGATGTAGAAGGGTGAATGTCGCGGAGTTGGGATGTGGCCAACTATTAACGATTGTTTTTTTTGAATACTTGAAATGGGGTCAAGTATAATTGAGGAGTGGATATCGTCAAATTGGGTTATGACCAATTATGAACGGGTGTTTTTTTATATATTGGAAATGGGGTCGATTGTGCTCAAGGGCTATATTTGCAATCAGCGTATCAAAATAAATCGATTACCGATATA
This sequence comes from Andricus curvator, assembly GCA_932195095.1. Taxonomy (NCBI): domain Eukaryota; kingdom Metazoa; phylum Arthropoda; class Insecta; order Hymenoptera; family Cynipidae; genus Andricus; species Andricus curvator. The sequence goes on from CAKNYM010052891.1 coordinate 613,674, forward strand.
AATTTAAGAAAAAACATGTAAAAATTTGCATTATTTTCAAAAAAAAGTAGTAGTGGAAGAGCGTAATAGTGCAATCAGGGCATTAAAGTACATCCATAGACTATGTTTCCTGTGAATCATTCAATAATTGATCGATTTGTCTAATACAGGTAGAAAATGATTGATTTTAGATGTAACATTTCCGTGATTGTATTCAAATATGATTTTATCGAAAGTTAGGGTGGAAAATAAAAACTTAATTTTTTGATTACAGATTAGTCTCTTTTGCTGCGCGTATTCGACTAAAAATCGACGACCCTCAACTTTGGTGAGTTATAACTCATTAGGAAAAAATCTGAGCGGATTTCGATGAATTCTAAATGGATCTTCAAGGTTCACTGAATCTAATGGTATTTCACTAATTGCTATAAAAAAATTTTGTTCCGAACTATTAAATATAATACGAAGGAAAATTACGTTATTCAGACCAAATCTCGGAAACCTCTACTTTTGCTTGATATCAAAGCTAAAAATACAATAGAAAAAATAAAAAAATAAAAAAATAAAAATTTGTAAAAATGTAATTACCCAAATCAGTACCAAGGATTTAAACTGATGAATTAGTTATTTTTCAAATTAAATTTATATGAATAGTAAAATACATTGCACTAGTCTCACTTAAACTCAGAATCTTGATGAACGTATTATTTTTTGTGTTAGGTCTTTCAATTTTTCCAATTTCGGACTACACACCTATTTCATAAACTCCCCCCCCCCACACTCACCAGAAACAGGAAAAAAAAATTTTCAACTGTATCAAAACAGTTCAAAATGCTCTAAAAACAGGGGAAATAAGTTGATTGTTCACGAAAATAGGGGAATAAATTCTCATAAATAAAATAAATGTGTTTATTATATTAAATTTAAATTGTAACGCTCTAAATTTCTACAATTTTGAGTAAAAATATGTAATCTTCAACCAAAAATTATGAATATTCTACGGAAAGAGATGAATTTTCAAAAAAATAAATAAATAAATAAATTCTGAACAAAAAATGTAAAACTTGATATTTCAACCAAAAACGAATTTTAATTTTAATTAAAAAACCAAATAGTTGAGTTTTTAAGTAAAAAGAATATTTTTTTCCAAATATGGAATAGTTACATTTTCAGTTACAAAAGTTAATTTTGAAAAACATTTATTCAAGAGAATAATAAAATTTTCAACCAGCAAGATGCATTTTCAACTCAAATGATGAATTTTAAAAGCAGTGAATGTTCAACAAAATAGTTGAATTTGAAACCGAAAAAGATTAATTTTCAATGGAAAATGACAAATTTTCAAACAAGAAGGAATTACCAGTCAAGAAAAAGAAAAACTTCAACGATATTGTTGAATTTTGAAGTCAAAAAGACGAATTTTTCACTCGATAATATCAATTTTCGACAAAAAATTTATTTTTCTAGTAAACAGTCCAAGTTTAAACCAAAAAGTATGGCTTCTTAACAAATTTGTCCAATTCTCAAGTTACAAAGGTGAATTTTCGACAGAATAGATCAATTTTGAAAAGATCAATATTAAACCAAAAATGGAATATACCTACATTTTCAACTGGAAAAATTAATAAAAAAAAAAAATTCAACAAAGTAGTTTGATTTTTCACCAAAGAGATGAATCTTCAACCAAATTTTTTAATTTGCAGGCCAAAAAGATGAATTTTCTATAAAACAGTATAATTTTCAACCAAAAAATCTCAATTCTCAACAAAAAATGTAATAGTTGTTATTTCAACCAAAAATATTTATATTTCGAATCAAAAACACTTGAATAAAACCAAAAAAGACTAATTAAAAAAAAGTTGAATCCTCAAACAAAAAAGAATTATTTTCAAACAGACAGTTGAATTTCAACCAAAAGAGATTTATTTTCGACCAAAAAAGACAAATTTTTAGACAAAAAAAAATCAATTTTCAACAAAATAGTTCAATCGTCCACCACGAAAAGTTCTTCAGTCAAGACAGAAAAAATTTGAATAACATTGTTGAATCTTTAAGTTGAAAAGAGTACTTCGCCCTTTTTCTTGTCTGTTGTTTTCTGAAGTTAAAACTATTCATATAATTCTGAACTTGCAATTGTCATAAAGAATTAAAAAACATACACGAAATATTTCTTGCATGAAATTGATTTGTGTACAATAATTACTAATTAAATCAGTATAATTTCAATAATGATCAGTGATTGAATTCCAGCTATAGCAATTAGTAGAATTTGAATGATAATCAGATGTATTTCACTTATTCAAATTTAGAGAGTCCGATAGCTCTAAATCAAATCTGTTTGGAATAATTAGTAACACATTAAATTTAGAAATCTTCACAGATCCAATTATTATTTGTCAGAATCCGCTAAGATTCATCTCTGATGAGCCAAACGCAAGGGGTACCGATTTTTCGGACAGTCCACGACTGGTCCTCACATCAGCTTCAGGACGAGATCGTACGCTCAACCTGGCTCTTATGGACCCCCATGGTGAAGAAAGAAATCATCTACCTACCACCAGTTCATTGTCAGCCTTCTAGTACTTTCCTTACTCGGAAAAGCATATAATAAAGCAATTGATACTGGACACCTGATGTTGATTCAACTGACAGACCAATCTTGTTGTTATTGTTGAACCCATCAAACTGTTTTCTAATTGATTTCCCGACTTTCCAGTCCGATTGACATTCTGATTCTTCCAGATTTAAGACTAGCAGCTCCTAAAAGACGAGATGGTGTGTATAAAAAAATTATTATTCATTTATGGTATAAATGACTTCAGAGATATAGGTTTCCCCGAGTAAGAAAAAGACTATAGGGTGAACACTGCGCTGGTGGTGGGGAACTGCCGGCTCTCACGACGGGGGGTGAACAAGGGTCAGACTGTCCGTACAATCTCATTCTGAAACAGCTATAAGGACGAGTCGTGGATCGGCCGATTTTTCAATCCTACTTTAATTAAGCTCAGCAGGAACCAGTCGAGATCATGTCTCTCGTTGTTCCTCCCTCTTCTTTCTAGAATAGACCAAGAACCCCTTTTTCATTCAGGTCTTTCAACTCCCATCTGATATGGAAGATACAAAGGAAAGGTTCAGGATTCGAAAAAAAAAAAGATGAAGGGGTGTAGGATGCTTTTGAAGCCCCAGGTTGGTGAACGTGGCAAGCGAGATATATCGATTAAAAGACCCGTCGAACACGCACAGGCAACGACTCCCACAGGATTCGCGGCTAGGCAGGCGTTAATCTCCACCTTCTTTAGCATCTGAGTTAGAGCCTAAAGTGGAGATGGTGAACCCAAGAAGCGAGGTTGCGGAAAAGGGGATTGGGAGGTGATCAAGTAGATGCCTAATTGCCGCGACCTCAAGACTAACCGGCTCGAAGGACCTACGAAGGTGGAAGTACACCTGAGCCTAACCAAAAATCAATAAGGTCACCTTGTAAGCAGTGAGAAATTTCTAGAGCTTGATAAATTTGTTCAGTTAATTTAGTCAATTTTGTCGTAATTGAATAAGTTTCGAGGATTAATAATAATCTGCAAGTGTACTCATCTAATAGATTCTTTTTCTAGTTAATAAATACATTCTGTTCGTAGCATAAAGTTGGTTGGTGGTTATGCTTCTGTTTTCTCATTACTTTAGTTTTAGATTGGTGTTCTATCAGAAAATAAAAGTTGGTGCCATGTTGCTGTTCCAATAATAATTAAAAAAATTTTTAATTAACATTAATAATGAAGTTCTTAAGTACCTAAGTGTAAAAGGAAAATAATAATGTTCAATGGATAATATATGAAATTTATTGGGAAGTTTAAAGAATTCGAAAGGATTTGAATGAATTTAAAAGCATTACAAGCAATTCAAAAGAATAAAGAAGAATTCACAAGACTAAAATATCTAAAATTATTAATTTTTGAAATTTAACTATTTTACGCATAATAAATACAAATAGAATTTCTCCACAATTAAAAAATGTTATTAATTGAAAATGTAATGTCGCATGAAGTTAGTTGGTATTGGTGCTTTTTTCTTTCAATTACTTCTTTTTGAGGTAAAGTTTCTAAAGAAAATGACATTTGATATAATTTTGCTGTTTGAATAATAATTTGAAAATATTGGTGCACCAATTTTAATCAGACAAATGCAGATAGTAATTGTCAATTTTGATAAACTCTTCAGACTGATACAAAATTCATATCACTCATAAAACTGTGAGAAAACTTCTAAGTTCACTGACAATAATGTTTTGGCAGTAAACATTTTAATTTGATGAATTTACTTATACAGTAATTATACATTTTGATATTCAAGTAATTCTTTAGAATGAGTCAAAAACTGAATCATTTTTTGCGAGTGATTAAACTTTACAATTTAAAATTAAAATGATAATAATCTTGTTTTTAAACTAGTTATTAATTGGCAATGTTCACAATTGCACACGAATCCTTGCTTTAAAAATTTTTAGATTCCAATAAAGATGCTAGTACCTAGTGATGACCTATTTCTCATTTATCTGTAATAAGTATGTAAGAAGGTTCACGATTCTCTCTCTGATTTCATTATAAAGCCATTTTTCTTCTTGAATTGCTGTTATTAAAGTTTTCATTTCCCTACTTTCATTTTATATTCTTCGACTTTACTTTTTATTTCTGTAACTTTTTCTACCGGTCTTCGCTTGAGTGTTCTTAATGAATATTACGAAATATTTTGCAATACATGGAAATTTATATGTTAACTTAAAAACAATTATTGTTGAGTATCTCAAATTACTTCGCGAATACAGAATTAGGTTTGAAGTATTTGGAAATTCTTTGAATATATTACGGTATTCCAAAATGATATAATAGAATGGTTGAGGATTTTTCAGAATTTTCTGGGATGTTTGTGAATGAATCTGAATCTCAACCAAAGGATTTTCTAGAATATTATTATATTCCTCAAATATTGTCTAAATCAGGATGTTCTGAAAATAATGAGAATATTCTGAAATGTTTTAGAATGTTCTAGAAATTAATATTGGATTTGCAGAATTTTGAATCTTGTGGAGTGTTCTTGAATGAAATAATCTGGTAACTTTTAGAATGCCTTCAAATATTCTAGAATTTTCTCGCATATTCTGGAAATTTTTATAATTTTCTTGACGAAATTGTATAGACTTTTATAGAATTTTCTTTAAAAATTTCTAGAAACAAACAAACAGGCAGATAAAACTACTTCGGCTTTTTTGAACATTAGTTGAGAGTGCAATGCTGTTTATCCCCTGCACCTCCTCTCAGCAGAATACTTCCAAAGAATGAATAAAAGTATATAATGAAAACAAAATTAAAATTTAAGAATTTCAAATTAGATAAGAATCAAATTCGAAATCCTGTTTAACGTCCAATACTCAAGCTGATGTATAGAATTCCTTAAAAAAAAAAACAAGAATCCAACGATCAAATTTGGACAACCACCACAAAATCCTCCTATTGCAATTCCTAAGAACAAAAAAGATTTTTTTTTTTGTTTGGACAAAATTAAAAAAGAGGACAGAAAAATGAGAAGGCAACCAAATCCCCTTCCTTCTCTTTTTTATTTTTAATAATATCAAATCACAATATGAAAGCATTTATAATATTTACTAACGTTTCAGTGCTTATAGCACCCTCATCAATGTAAGAAAAATTAGAGAAGGTGGGAACAGCGACGAAACAACGGCGCTATCTCCTCGATACATATTGCTAAATATAATTAATCATTCTAGGATAAGTTTTGTTTAATTTATCCAAATCTGTTTTTAAATTAATAGACAACTTATTCTGTTTCTTAATATAAAGCATTTCCATCAATTCTCTCTTTCTGTCATTACCTTCACTATGTAAAATTTCAACATTATCCCAGTCAAATTCATGGTCAACATCAACAAACCCTCTCGTATGTCTATCAAGAACACTCTTATAACAACGTCCCAAATGAACATCACTCTTGTGTTCCTCCATCCTAGTATTAAGAAGTCTGTCAGTCTGTCCCACGTAAGTCATCTTACAGATCTTGTAAACAACAACACCTTTTTCAAATTTATCTAAAGGATCTTTAAAAAAAGTTATTATTGAATCCATTTTAAATGGTATACGAAAAATAGTATGAATATTAAGTTTGTTCAACATAAATTCAATAGTTTTCGAAATTTGACCGAAAAGAGGGCGAACAAAAGTATTAAAAGAACTATATTCTCTCAATTACTTCTGGTTATCTGTAGATAAAATGTTATTTTGTTTGTCTTTGATTTGTTGAATTCTAATTGTGATGTGTTTCTGAATTAATTTCTGTGGGTAATGATTAAGAAAAAGGATATTCCTAACAATATTCAAATTCTTTTTGTGAAATGAAAGGTGGGACAAACCTAGAGCTCTGTCAACTAAGTTTTTGATTACTACAATTTTGTTTTGAAAAGGATAAGCTGAAAATAAATTTAAAATTCGACCTGAATATGTACTTTTCCTATACCATTTGGTAATGATATTACCATCCTGACCTTTAATTACTTCTATGCCCAAAAAACTAATTTTATTATTTTTTTTCTATTTCATGGGTAAATTGAAGTTTTGGATGAAAACCGTTAAAAGCGTTGATAACTGCCTCAAACTTTGCTAGAGGAACACATAATAAAGTGTCATCAACAAACGGAAAGTAAAAAGGGCAAAACAAAATCTAGCTTCTTAAAAGCAATGACCTCCAAATCTTCCATAACTATTTCTGCTAAAATCAGTGAAATGACTGAACCTATGGGAGTACCAAACTTTTGCCTATAAAAAGATCAATTGAATTTAGAATAAGTTGAATTCATAATAAAAACTATCCCTTTAATAAAATCTTTTTGACTTAATCGAGTAGGTGTTTTTGTATTGTCCCATCTATTTAAAATTGCCTGTTTAACTAATTCAAGGGGTATACTCGGAAACATTGCAACAACATCCAAAGAAATCATTACATGGTCATCAGGAACAGTTTTTTTAATAATAATTTTTTTGAATTCCCAGCTATTTTTGATATTGTATTTTGAAGTTGTAATGGAGTCTTTAAGTATCAAATTAAAGCTTTTTTATCTAAAAATTTCGTGGGAGTGTTAATAGTTGAAATAACTATTCTCAAAGGATAGCCATCTTTACGAATCTTTCTTCTTAAACCATAACATCTGGCAAGAACTGTGTCTTCGGTATTTATATCAGTCCATCTTATATCTTTTCCTAAAATTCCTTTCTTTCTCCAATTGTCTAGAATCTTGAAAGTGTCTCTTCTCAATTGTTTTAACGGATTTTCATTCAATAATTCAAAATTATCAGGATTGGAAAGTAAATCCTGCATATCGCTTATATAATCTGATTTCTTCATACAAACTGTAATATTGCCTTTATTAGCATTCATGCAAATTATATCAGGGTTGTTTTTGAGAAAACCTTTCGTTATCATGAAACCTTCAGAAATTTTACGATCAATACTACTAATGTGCAAACAATTTTTAGCAACAAAGCACTTTGACAAGCGTAAAACCTTGTTTCGGAAATCTTGTTGATCTAATATTGGAATTTTATGTATACTGAAACGTTGGTAAATATTATAAATGCTTTCATATTGTGATTTGATATTAATAAAAATAGAAAAGACGAAAGAAATGAAAAAGAGAAGGAAGGGGATTTGGTTGGTTGCCTTCTCATTTTTGTTTCATCTTTTTTATTTTTGTCCAAAGAAACAAATTTGTTTTGTTCTTAGGAATTGCAATAGGAGCATTTTATGGTGGTTGTCCAAATTTGATCGTTAGATTCTGGTTTTCTTTTCAGGAATTCTATACATAACAAAAACAATCGGTAACAAAAGCTAAACTTTTTTCTGTGCGGTAACGGGTATTTCATAGCGCGGAGAGAAAATGCTAAAAATAACCGAATCATTTGGGCGGAGCAAAAAAGCTTTGTCCTTTGGCAATCAAAAGAATTGAACAAGATTTTACGTCGGTTAATGTTCTGCTTACTTTCAAAATTTTCTGTAAATTCTGCTATGTTCTCGGAAATTTTGTTTTCTCTAAGAAAATAACTATCTGAAAGCTCAAACAACTATTCTAAATAAAAATAAAAAATTTCGAAGAAGCTGTAGCCATTTTTAGTCCACTGTATGGGAAATTCGGATATTCAAATCACCAGGAACATTGAAATTTTCTAAAGGATTACCTGTTCCTGTTAGGAAGTCGAAAATATTGTTCTCTCTCGAAAACTAATTATCGGGAAGCCCAAGAAACTCTTTTCTAAGAAAAAAAATGAAGAAGCTGTAGCCATTCATAGACCATCGTAGGAAAATACAAATTTTCATCTGATCAGGAAGTTTAAAATTCTGTGAAAAAATCCCTTTTGCTAATAACACGTCAAAAATGTGTATTCTCCACGAATTTACTAGCCGCGATTCAAGAAAACTCTGTTCTAAATGAAAATATAAATTCCGAAGTGTAGCCACTTATAGACCACCATAAAAAATTCAAATTTTCACAACTGTTCATGAATATTCCGGATTGTTCCAGATTATTTCCAAATCATAGAATAGGCTTTCATTTTCTGGAATATCCTGAAAAGTTTCTGAAAATTTTTATTAACGCTTTAGAGTGTTTTCTGCACCATACATTTTAAAACGTAGCAGACCACCTAATTGTTGTGAATCTTGATCTTTGGAATTTTTCAATGTTGGTGGAAACAACCGATTCTCACCATTAAAATTTTTTAATATTAATATTAATGTCTTATACTTACAGGTACTTGTAGTAAGAATATTTTAGGCTTACCTGAAACACAAAATTATTTTGTTATAATTAAAATTTGTGTTATTAGGGGGCATGAACAGAGAACATCATTATATAATAGAAGGCACCAGCAGGAAATATGTATCATAGAATTGTTAATTAAACATATATATATATATAACCACTTTTTTATTGTTTAGTTTAATTTTTTTGTGGCCTTTCGTCTTGAGCTTTAGAGGCTGTGAAATAAACAATGTTTATTTCCGAAACGTTAGTGCATTTTGATATAATTTTACAGCCTCATCATCAGCCTTCACTTTTTTCTTATTCAGTGAGAAACTAAGAAAAGCTATAAAAAGTATGCAATTTCATAAGAGCAAAAGTAATTTAAAATTGTTAATTAATATTTGAAAGTATCAAAAATTTACTTCGATTTTTATTCAAAATTTTATTAAAAAAAAAATTTTATTCTAAAAACCTAATAAGAAAATCCAACTATTCTTGTTTGAAAGTTGATTCGTTTTGGTTTGGAAAGTCTACTATTACATTTTTGGTTAAGAGTTCGTCTTTTTTAGTTAAAAATTTAATAATTTTGCAGAAAATTCAACAATTTTGTTCAACCTTTTATCCTTTTGCCTTGAAAATTCCACAATTTGATTGAAATTTTTTTTTTTTTTTTTTGAAAATTCATCTCTTTTGGTAAGAATGTCATTATTTTGTATTAAAAATACAACTTTGTGGGTCAAAATTAGTCTGTTTCCGTTGAAAATTAACTTTTTCGTTAACAATTCAACTATTTAAAAAAATTCGTATTTTTGGCTCAAAAATTCAACTATTTAGTCGAAGTTTCGGCTGCTTTCCTCAGAATTCATTTTTTTTTTTGAAAATTCATCGCTTTAGTTAAAAATTTATTTCTTCGTCTGAAAATGTAACTATTTTTTTAAAAACTTGTTTTTTTTTGTGAAAATTAATTTTCATGACTATTTAAATATTCCATTTTTAGTTAAAAACTGATCTTTTTTAGTTAAAAATTCAACTAATTGGTTGAAAATTCATTTATTTTGTTAAAAATTCGAATTTTACGGTAAAAAATTAATCCTCTTAATTGAAAATTTATGTATTTTGTTGAAAATTCTTCTATTTAGCTAAAGCATCAATTTTTTGGTTCCAAATGAAAATTTTTTGTTAAAAATTATTCTATTTTAGTTAAGCGCTCAAGCATTTTGTTGAAAATTCGTATTTTTGGGCTAAATTAGACTCTGTGGTCAAAAATAAATTTTTTTTAACAGAAAATTCAACTACTTGTTTGAAAATTCATCTTTTTGGTTGCAAATTAACTTTTTCGTTGAAATTTTCTATTTTATGGTTACAAATTCATATTTTCGGGTTGAAAATTCAAGTGTTTTGTTTGACAAAAGAGTTAAATTAAAAAAAAAATTTCATGGATTTAAAACTGAGATGATTGGTAGAAAATTCAACTATTTGGTACTAAAATTCACTGCTTTGTAGAAAATTAATTTTTTGAAATTAAAAATTAAATTTTTTAAATAAAATTTAACTGTTCCGTTTTGGCTAAAAATAGATATTTCCAAGTTTAAAAATGCGTGTACTTGGTTCAAAATTTATCTGATTTATTAAAAATTCATCTTTTTGGTCAGGAATTGAACTTCTTGTTTAAAAATTCAACTATTTCCTTAAAAATTCATCGTTTTTGATAGAAAATTAATCTTCTTGGTTGAAAATGCAAGTATTTTCTTAAATGTATTTTATTGAGAATTTGTCTTTTTCAGTAGAAAATCAATCTTTGTTTGAAAATTAATCTTTTTGGTTGAAAATTTAATTATTTGGTTGACAGTTTAACTGTTTTGTAGACAATTAATCTTTTTGGCTAGAAAATTGAAAAATTTGGTAGAAAATTCCATTTTTTTGTTTGTAGAAAATCTTTTTTTTTATTGTAAATTAATTTTGTTATGAAAATTTAACAGTTCCATTATGAATATAAATTATCTTTTTAATTTCAAAAATGCAACTATTTGGTTGAAAATTGATGCAGTTTGTTAAAAAATTTTCTTTTTTGTTGAAAATTAATTTTTCTCGTTGAAAATTCAACTATATAGTTAAGACTTAATCTGATTTGTTGAAAATACGTCTTTTTACAGAAAATAATTTTCTATGTTATAAATTTAACTTCTTAGTTAACAATGTATGGTTTTTGTTGTGAATTCATCTTTTTTAGTAGAAAATTAATCTCCTTGGTTGAAAATTTATCTTTGTTGAACATTCAATCATTTGGTTGAAAATTTAATGGTTTTGTAGAAAACTTGTCTGTTTGGCTGGAAATTTCAACATTTTGGATAAAACTTTTTTTTCATGATCGACTGAAAATTTTTTCTTGGTGGCAAATTCAACTCTTGTTGATAATTCGCCCATTTAATTAAAAAATTAATCTCTTTTGCTAGAATTTTATCTTTTTTGGTTTGAAATGCAAATGTTTAGTTTAAAATGAATATGCTTTAATTAAGGATTTACCTATTTGGTTAAATAATAATACTTTTTGGTTCAATTTAGCTGTTTTTTATTTAAAATGAAAATCTTTTCTTGGCCAAAATATGAACTCTTACATTTTTTGTAGGTAATTCGTTTTATTTGATTAAAAACTCAACTACTTCGTTTATAGTTCAAATAATTTTTAACTCATGAGGTACAGTAAGATTTTACCAAACAAATTTTCCCCGAAAATCGTCTTACGGAGGTTGTTGTAAAACTTAAGGACCCTAACAAAGGGGATAGTATAGTTTAAGAATTTTAAATCAGATCAAAATCAAATTCAAAATCCTATGTAACGTCCAATACTCAAGTTAATGTATAGAATTCCTAAAAATAAAAACAAGAATCCAACGACCAAATTTGGGCAACCACCATAAAATGCTCCTATTGTAATTAAAAAAAAAACTTTATCCTAAAAAAAAAATCAATAGTTTTAATTTTAATAGGGGATAGTGGTTCATAATTTCAGAAGAAGCCTAATATTTTAATTACCATTCTCAGAATTCCCTAATAAAACTAAAGGATATTACCCAGGTAACACTGTGATTTTACAATCAAATCACAATCAGGGAATGTAGTTGTAACAAAATATTAATAGTGACATTAGTGCCATGTCACATGTAACCATTTTTTTTTAATTGGCATCATTTGTGATGTTGCTGTCAGTAAACAATTCTCTGATCATCAGATCACTTTCATGTGAAGTTGCTTGATTACTATGTGTATTTTCATTGACATAACGGCTTAACCTTCATTCAAATGTTTAGATTGTAAGTTTGAAGTTTTATAATCACTCTAGGGTTATCCGTCAAACTGGCAGACACAACATTTTCTCTGAACTTTTCATATGATCCTTACATGATTGTCAGGCAAAAGTTCTACACTGATCAGCCATTTAGCCAAACAGTGACCCAGTCTTTAGACTGATCTAATTTAAACGAGTCACTTGTTCCTTCGGAATCATGTCATTGTCAGAGGTCGTGTTACCTGGATAGAGCAAAATTCGGAAGTCAAAAGAACATTTCAACTAAGCCAGCATTGTCCATTGGATTACCCAAATCAGCTAATGAGGTTACCATCTGCTCTAGAAGAATTGTACTCCTATTGCTACGAAAAGAGGAACCACACAAGAGAATAATCCACACTACATTCCAAGTTTCATTTCACTCGACCGGGCTGACATTCTACCCTTGTCGCGAAATGTTCATCGACCCCTGGGGCAATCGATCAGCGAGTCATATCCAGAGGATAATGGTCTCGCATCAGCATGCGAACCATTCGGCAACGCTAACGAAGAATATGCAGGGATGATTGTTTGGCATTGTTGCCTCTTGGTAGATGGCACTAGTCAGTACTTCATATCAAACATAACGTTTTTATTCGCATGCCTCGTCGAATCCGAATTGCACAAGAATCACGATGCATGTGACATAAAGGAGAGGAGATGCTCCTCCATGTAACGTTACGTGAAGCGCCGTCGCCGTATCTAGTTGGTGACGCGCACCAGGAATATCAGAGCGACAAAGTGGGATATTCGTTCCACTTAGGTTGGAGAGATCCTCCGGTTGCCTTCCAGGTTCAACGTGCCTGTTTCCAGCTCGGCATATCACCTCGAATCAAATTGGGTCAGGTCTGTATTCACTGGAGAATAGAGAAGCGAGAAAACACTGTTGACGACCCGCTGGCTTGGTGTACACCATTATTGTTTTATCATTTATCGATGTTTGCACAATTCTATGCGTATTCTTCTAGGTACTCTTAGGGAGCGTCATAAAATTTCAACTACTCAACACATTGTAAAATTATTTAAACCTCTTACCTGAATGATGAGCAATTGTTGATGATCGTTTGAAATTAAATTGATAATCAAATTTTGAAAAAGAATCATTTACTGAGCTCCGTTTAGTTAAATTTATGGTTACTGAGGTTGTGGATGTTTGTTTACAAATGTCAGCAAATCTTGATCAAGGATCGATTATCTATTTGCAGAACTTGAATTTGGCAAAAAGGAATGTTTTTCGAAAATCGTCAATTTTCATTCTGTTTTGCATACTGATGCTAATACGCCTTGAAGTTGTTCTCCTTAATTTGCATTGATCCTCTAAAGCGAATCATATTGAGTTGAAATTGTAGATCAAATTAGCTGCAACAATTTGATACCCTAAGTTTTAGTGTGAGGGCAAGGTACACACACTTCAACTTGGGGTATCACATTGTTTCAGATATTTTGATCTAAGATGTCAACTTAATATGATTCACTTTAGAGGATCAATAAAAATTAATGAGTACAACTTCAGGGCGTATTAGCACCAGTATGCAAAACAGAATGACAAGAGTGGGTTTCTGAAAGTAGACCGCGAAAGGAAAAGTTTTTTTTTTTTAATGTTGTTCTGAACATAGAGATTTATTTAGAGTTGAAAAATAATAAAGTGATTGATGGCTTCAATAATAGTAAAGGTGTTCAAAATACACCTTCCTCGACAAGTTGTGCTTATAACTAAAATTTCAGACAACCTCGTGGGATTTCGAAGCTATCGTCATTTTAAGAAGTAAACACCATAGTCCAGATGTTTCAAATACATCTTCCTCAAATAAGTTGTGTTCATAAATAAAATTTTAGACAACCTCGAGGGTTTTTGAAGGTCTCATCATTCTAAGAAGTAAACTCGGTAGTCCAGGTGTTTAAAATACATCTTCCTCGGGAAAGTTGTGTTCATAACTGAAATCTAAAACACCTTGATCGGTTTTCAAAGGTGTTGTCATTCTAAAAATTAAACTCATATGTCCAGATGTTTCAAATACACGTTCCTCGAGAATGTTGTGTTTATAGCTAAAATTTTAGACAACCTCGTGGGTCCAACTTATCATCTTGATACCTGGTAGTTTTGTGTGCACTGATTGCTATGTTATAAATGAAAACTGATTAAGTTGATCTCTCGGGGATAAAAGACGCTCAGATGAATCTTGAATTCAATGAGCCAAGTCGCCTGCCAAAGTTTTAGAAAAAAGTGTAGAAAAAAAGGATCCATTTTATTTCCACCATTGTCCACATATGGTGGACATTATTCTGCTGCTGAAAAAATAGAATGAACCTTGGAATAGACCCTTTTTTTCTACACTTTTTTTACAATACTTTGGCACGCACGTTGCTTCATTAAACTCAAAATTATTCTCTGTGACTTTTATTCACAAAATATAATTTAAATTCAGTTTTCATTGATAGTATAGCAATCAGTGCAGAATGCCCTACATTTTGAGTTATTAAATGGCTCGATAGCCTCATGCAATTCCTAAATGAAGGCCTTAATAAAAATGATAACAAAAACGGAATTTCTGAACATTTAAAAGTTTTAAAAACTCTTTTGCATTTCAAAAATATTCTAGAACATACAGGAACTTTTATTATTCAAAAAACTTAGCAGATTCAATTCATCTTTATCAGAATATGCTTAGATTTTTTCCTGCGGAGCTAGTGCCTTCCAAAGTCGAAGGTCGCCGATTATTTGCGGAATTTTTTAGACATTTTTTTCATTTCCAAAAATTCCCTTTTCCCCATTTTAGAAGAATTTTTATTTTATCCTATTATTTCATTTACTTCAGAATAATCCAAAGAGTAAAAAAAATGATAGTTTTTATCTTAAATTCAACTATTTGATTGAAAATTCATCTATTTAGTTGAAAATTGAAGTAATTGGTTGAAAATTTAAGGATTTTGTTGAAAATTTATCTTTTCGTGTGGAAAATAAATCTTCTGGGTTAAAAAATTAACTTTTCAGCTGAGAATTCAACTTTTTGGGTGAATGTTAAACCCTGTTCTTGAAAATTCAATTTTATTTTTATTAGGATTCATCATTCCAGCTGAAAATTCGTCTTTTTTTTAGAAAATTAATCTTTTTGATTGAAATTTCATCCTTTCTGGTTAAAAATGCTACAGCTTGCTTAAAAATTAATCTGATATGTGCTAGGATTCAACTATTTCGTTTCAAATTCGTATTTTTTGATTCAATTTAACTGTCTTTTATTCAAAATTAACATTTTTATTGTTGAAATATTAACTTTCACATGTTTTGTTAAAAATTCCTTCAACTGTTTGATTTAAAGTTGAACTACTTTGTAAAAAATTAATTTTTTTTTTTGGTTTGAGATTCATAATTTTAGTTGAAAATTCAAATATTTGGTCGTAAATTAACTTTTTTGTTAAAAATTCAGCTGTTTTGTAGAAAATTCGTCTTTTTAGCTTGAAAATTGAATAATTTGGTACAAAATTAAACCATTTTTTTGAAAATGTAATATATTTCGACTTGGAAGTCTTTGGAATCGGATGCAGCTCTGGAAGAGAAAAAAATTCAACAACATTTTTGAATTTGAAAGCCAAAAAGATGTATTTCCTATAAACCCGTTAAATTTCAAAACCACAAATATGATTTTTCAACGAATAGTCAATTTTTAGCGAAATAGTTGAACTTTCTACCAAGAGTTCAATTTTGAACAAAAAAAAATAGTCAATTTCAAAGCGAAACAGACAAATTTTTTACAAAACAGTTGAATTTTTATTTAAAAAAAATGATTTTCCAACCAGAAGTTAATTTTCATCCAAATAGTTGAACCTTTTAACAACATAGTTGAATTTCAACATAAACAGACGATTTTTCCGCCAAAAGAGATACATTTTTAACCGGGGATGATCTTCAACCAAAAATATGAATTTTTAAAAAGTCTTTTAACTTTCATCCAAGTACTTCAAATTACAACCAGATATTTTAACTTTCAACCAAAAATATTTCAATTATGAAATAAAAATAATTAAACCAAACCAGAAAAAAACAATTTTCAACCAGATAGTTGAATCCTCAATCAAAACAGAATAAATGATTTTCAACCTAACAGTTGAATTTTCAACAACAATAGATGAATTTTTAAACAAAAAAGAAAAAAATTACAACTAAGAAAGATTTGTAAGTCAGAAAATAAGGATTTCAACCAAATTGGGGAATTTCAAAGCCCAAAAAAATGACTTAGAATATAGCTGCTTTTTCAATAAAATAATTAAATTTTCAATAAAAAATCAATGAAATTTGAACAAAAAATATAATAGTAGACTTTTCAACTAAAAAGAATGAAGTTTCAAAGTATCAACCAACAAGATTTCTTTTGTATCAAAAGATGAAATTTCAATCCAAGGGGACGAATTTTCTACCCAGGAAGACAACTTTTCAACCAAACAGTTAAATTTTCAATTAAAAAAAAAGAAGATTTTTAAGAAAATAGTTGTCTGTTAATAGTTGAACTTAAGCGGAAAATTGAGAAAAAGGGAAATTCCCTAATAATAGGGGAAAAATAAGAATTCTTAAAAAAATAGCAAAAGAGAAGGAGAGAAGAAAGTGTGTGAAGCCTGTAATATCGACATGTCGAAATTACAAGGTTCCATCTCGGCGAGACCAAATGAGAAGGAGCTAACTCATGGAGACTCACTGAAAAAATGCTACAGTGTTCAGGGTGCTGAGGTTCCCAAAACAATTTATATTTTATTTTGAACCTCCGAGAGTTCACCACGCGAGTTACACCTTTTCATTTTGTCTCCACGAGTTAGCACCTTTTCATTTGGTTGCTCCGAGATAGAGCTTTGTAATTTGGACACGTCGATATTTTTTGTGAGTTGTTTTATGTAGGTTTGATAGGCTGAGACATCAAAATCTTCTTCAGGAAGTTAGGATTTGAACTTTGTTTTTCTAATCAAGGGAATAATTTTTATAAAGCGTAAAAGATTAGGTCTTTTAACCCTCTATGTCACGTCAGTTTATAATGAAAATCTTTAAAGAATTTAATGTATTGAATAGAAAAAATTGAATTCAGCATTATTAATTTTCGAAACGTAAACAGTCAGGGCCGCCTGAACCATTTCCAACTGAAATGCATAATATTGCGCAATATACTCGACTACGAGTACCTGAGCACTGCGGCCCTTCCGAGATTACATGTGATTACCCTGGATTACCCCAATATACAGAGTTACTCCCCCTGAACTGAAAAAAAATTTTAGCCGAAAAGTATTACTTGTTAACAAAATTGTTGAATTTTCGACAAAATAGATGAACCTTTAACCAAAAAGTTCATTTTCCAACCAAAACGATTAATTTTTTACAGAAAAAGATCAGTTTTTAACAAAACAGATCAATTAAAAAAAAAGATAAATTTTCAACTACAAATTAAATGGTTACATTTTTAGTTAAAATATAACTTTCCAACCAGAAGAAGTAAATTTTCAACAAGCTAGTTAGGGTTTCAACCAAAGAGATAAATCTTCAAATAAAATGATGAAGCTTCAACTGGAAAGTTGAACTTCCAGTTGAAAAATAAACTCTCAACCAAAGAAGCAATGATTTTTTTTTAAATAGTTTAATTTTCAACAAAAGAGATGAATATTCGACTAAAATGAAGAATCTTCAAGCACAAAAATGATTTTTTAACAAAACTGTTGAATTTTTTACCAAGTGGATTTATTTGAAACACAAAAAATAAGGTTTTTTAACAAAAAATATAATACTTGATATTTCAACCGAAACCGAGTTTAATTTTAAATTAGAAACACTCCAAGTCATAAAAAAAATGAATTTTCAACAAAATAGTGGAATCCTTATACAAAAAAACAAATTTTTATCAAAACGTTTAACTTATCAACCAGAAAATATACTTTTTAACAGAATTGTTTAATTTTTATTTTAATTGAAAAAAATTAATTTTCGCGCCAAAAATAAAAACGAATTTTCAACAAAATACTTAAACTTTCAACTAAAATGATTAATTTTCAAGCAAAAAAAAAACAATTTTCTATAAAAAATATCGAATTTTTAACAAAATAAATGATTTTTCAGCAAAAAAAGATAAATTTACAATCCAAAATGGCATAGCTAAATTTTATGAGAAGAAAATTAATTTTCAACAAAAGAATCATAATTTTTTCACAGAATTTTTTTTTTTTTTTTTGATACAAGAATTCTCAACTAACAAATAATAATTTTAACACGAAAGAAAATAATTGAATCCTCAGTCTAAACAATTAATTTTTAACAAAAAAAGAAAAAAAATGTGTGAGAAATCGTTAAATTTTCAATCAAATTTTCAACTTTTTTTATTTTTAATTTTTTTAATTTTCAGCTGATATTAGGAACCTTCAACCAGAAAACTGAATTTTCAACAAAGTAGATATATTTTCTACCAAAAAAGATCAATCTTTAAAAAAATACATGAATCTTCAATCAAATAGTCAAAGTTTTAACTAAAAAAGACAAAATAACAAGGAAAAAAAGCATCGCTGGATTTTCATTGAAAACAATTACTTTTAAACAAGAAAAAAGTGAATTAAAAAAAAAATTTCAAATTTCTACCAAAAAGTTAACTTTTAAGCGAAAAGATCAATTTTCTACCAAAAAAGCGATTTAAAAAAATGAATCTTCAAGCAAATCGTGAAATTTTCAACAGAATAGTTTATTTTTTAACCAAACAAATTTAAGCAAGAATGTTTATTCTTAAAAACAAAAAAATCAAATTTCAACAAAATACATGAATTTTCAATTAAAAAAGACTAATTTGCAACAAAAATGAAATAATTAAATTTTCAGTTCAAACCATTTATTTTTAACCAAAATTAATTTTTATTTAGGAAAATCGTTATATTTCCCACCATTTTCAACTAAAATTCAGGATTTTTAACTATAAAGTGAATCCATAACAAAGTAGTTCAACTTTCAACCAAGTAATTAAATTTTCAACCAAAATAATGATTTTTCAAGATCAATTTTGAAAAAAAATTGAAAAGTTAAATATTCAGTAATTAAAATTAATGTTCAACAAAAAAACTACAATTTTTTAACAAAATATTTTTAAAAAAGTATGGATTACCTATGTAAATTACTGTAAATTACCTGGATTACTCTGGATTACTCTGGATTACAATTGAGTAAATTGGTTTACCTATATTACCTATGCCAACGGCCATACCACGCTGAAAAACCCAGTTCTCGTCAGATCACTGAAGTTAAGCAGCGTTGGACGCGGTTAGTACTTGGATGGGTGACCATTCAAGAATACTAACATGAGTGCTGTTGGCACATCGTGGGTGTGGTGAGCCCACACTTGTAGTTATTTATAACTACAAGAAAAACCTAGAAACACTACCCGAATCGGGTAGTGTCACGCCTACCCTGAAAGGGAAATGGTTTAATGGTATATAACCTATATCTATATCTATATTAATTATTAATCGGGATTACTTGGATTACCTAAATTTCTCTGAATTATTTGGAGTACAAGTGGATTACTATGTACTAATTCGGTTTACAAATGGATTACTCCGGTCCAAATCTGGCTTACAAGTGAATTACCTGAATTACTCCGAATAAACGGGATTACAAGTGGATTAAAAAAAAATCTACCTCTATCCAGATTTGAACCGGAACCGCCACTACTATCTATGGTGGCGTAATTGGTTAACGCACCCTCATTGACAGTGGCCTTCCAGTTTCAAATCCGACCCGAGGCAGATTTTTTCATGTCCTTCAAAAATTATTTCTCTAAAGAAATCATTTAAACATCAAAATTTGTATTAATTGCAAAAAAACAATCAGCGAATTGTTTTAATGCAATATTTTGAGGAGATAATTTTTTCATCATTTCATTTGTCCAATATTTTGAAACTAATAATGATAATCATTCTCCCCAGTTGTCCTCTCAAACCCCATTCTCGAAATCCATAATTTATTCCGGAGGATTTATAATGAAATTACGAACTGGGTCGTTTTATCGTGAACCGTATTTTAATTGCAGGTCTGCCTTACATTCATTCTCCAATAGAACTGCTATTGAATATTACGTCTGCTTCTCAAGAAAGAGGGTTGCCCTGGACAAAAGCAGCGGGGTAAGAATTTCCAGGATAAGGTATCCAGAAAGGTTCATATCCAAGAGAAATCCGCCCTATCTACCGATTTCCTTTAAACCCTCTTTCATTTTTCCGTGTTACTAAGCACCCTCATTTCCCTTACCTTCTTCTTTAGTAATGTTCCTACTTCTGCTATCAGTGTTCGGTGAAAAGATTTTCCTGACCCCGAGACTCATCACAACTGGATTTTCGTTTCTCGTTAACCCTCTGTTTGGCACGTGGGTCCCGCCAGACCTTCTGCGATTTAAATTGTTTTTTTAGTGTACTTTTTAAATGAGCTAGTGACTTAAAACTCCCTGAATTTCCTAAAATTCACTTCCCATCTCCTCACATCCACTTCTTCCATTCCTACACTGCCTTACTCCTCCTTAAACCTATTTTCCACCCCTCCCTTCCCTTAATTCTCCATCATCTACTTTCTCTTTCATCAACTTCCCTACAGTTATTCTCCACGCATCCCGCTCCCGCACTTTCTCACCCTTTCACTTGTCTTACTTATCTCTCCTCTATATCGCAACCCCTGATATTCTGTACATCCCTCACGACTCCTACTTTTGTACCCAATGACTTTCCTTACTTCTTCTTTCTCTACTCACCCCTCCCTCACATCTTTTACTTACACTCACTTCTCCTACTTCCCAAACCCTAACATCCCACACTTCCAATCCCATCATTTCTTCCACTTCCTCATCCTCTGCTTCCCCGAATTCCACTCCCATACTTCTACTTCTCCTTCCCTTCCTTCCCTTACTTCTCCCTCATCAACTTTTCCTCTCCTTAATTACCCTTCATTCATTCCCTACGCATTCCACCACCTCACTTTTTCACGCCCTTTACTTTTATTACTTCTTTCTCCTCTACATTTCAAATACTCAAATTTTTTGCATCTCACACTTCTCCTACTTTCTACTTCCTCACTTTTCTTACTTTCCTTTATCTGCTTCTCCTTTCTCTTACTCCCCTTCCCTGACATCCCTTACTCACACGCCCTTCTCCGACTTCTCAACCCCTCACATCCCACACTTCCAATCTCATTACTTCCCTTACTTCTCCTTTCTCTACTTCCCCTAATTCCATTCCAAAACTTCTTCTTTCCTCCCTTACCTTACTTCTCTCGCATCTACTTTCTCTCTCCTCAATTCTCCTACTTTCACTCCCCGTGGATTTCACCCCTTTACTTCCGCACCCCATTCACTTTTCTTCTTCCTCATCTACATCCCAACCTCTCACATTCTTCACATCCCTTACTTCTCCTACTTTTTACTTTCTCACTTAATTACTTCTACTTTCTCTACTTCCCCTCTCCATACATCCCTTAATTACTCTCACTTCTCAAACCCTTACATCCCACACTTCCAATCTTATCACTTCCTTTATTTCTCCATAGTCTACTTCCCTTAATTCCACTGCCAAACTTTTCCTTCTTTTCCTCCTGTCCCTTCTTTACTTTTGCCTTATCCATATAAATCCCATTTATAAGAATAATATAGATCGAAATAAATCGTAAAAATGCATGAAAAAAAATTTTACCCGTAAAATTATTTTCTACCTTCAATGTTCATTATTTTTACCTGAATAGGTTCAAAATTTCAAAAATTAGTCAAAGTAGGCACAGTGCGCCTACCAAAATGGGTCCCGTAATCTATTGAAACGTTAATTAAGTCGCCTGAACCCCCCTTCACGTACTTTTCCTCCCCTGCTTCCACTGCGTTCTCCTACTTCCCCTTCCTTAACTTCTCCCTTTACTCCATCCACCCCAACGCATTTCTCCCCTATTTCTCCCTTTCTTCACTTCCCAAGCTAACTTCCCCCTTGCCGTACTTACTTTCTCCAACCCTTACTTCTCCTGCCCTACTCAACATCACTTCTGATCACTTTTTCTACTTCCCCTGAGATTAAATACTTTGCATCCTTAATTACCCCTCACTTCTCCTACTTCCTCATCCCTCATTCTCCATTTTTTTCCAACTTCTCCTTCCCTCACTTCCTCCTTTTTCCCTAATTTCCCTACTTCTTCTCCTTCACCTCTTCACCCATCACTATTTTCCACTACTACCTTAGCAATTATTTCTCCTAATTCCTCCCAATACCGCTCCTCTAATTTCTCCTACTTCCCCTACTTCCCCTACTTTCCCTCATTTAACTACATTCCTCCCCTCATTCTCCCTTACTTCCCCTCACAGCACCTCACCCCCCCTACTGCCCCTCTCATAATTTTCGCTTTTTTTCCCTCCTAGAAAAAAAATACGACAGATAGATGGACAGACGGGCGGACACTTGTGTACTAAAATCATAAGGGTTTCGGCTCTGGGCTAAGAAACCCTAAAAATTAGTATTGTTAGAAATGATTTATAAAATAAAGGAAAATATTCCCATTGTTAATATACTAAATTTTGAATACAACCGATGACCAACTCTAGAAAACAAAATTTCAGGTTAAGATTATTTATTACTTAACAATAGGTTATTCACGGTTTAATTTTTTTATATTCTCCTCAGGTAACAGTTGCAATTCTTATCAATTCCTAATGTTGTAGGGGTCATTTTATTTATAAATGAATTCATAATAAATTTTTTTTAAATATAAACGTTTCAAAAAGATTTTTAGAAAATCTTACAAAAAACGAAATGGACCAAACATAAAACTCTGAATAACTTATGTTAAATAAACAATTTCAACATGAAATATTTTTCTTTCTAAAACTCGCATTCAGTTATTTTTCAAAATTAGTTACAATTAACAACAAGAATATCCTCCTCGAGTTTATAAATTATTTTTAACAGCGGTCATTTTTCAACTAGAGATAAATTTGATACATCCTTAATTTAACTAGTATCATCAATCGCGCGCTACGCGCGCGTGTAGTTTTTCTGTATGAGAGGAAAACCAATTTTTAAAACAGGATAAAAATTGCAAATAACTATTTATTTTTTAAGTTTATTTGTTTATTTATTTGCAATGTTAGTCCGAAGCATTTCTTAAGCAAGTGTCCTCTTTCTAAGTATTTGTTTTAAATATGCTAATTGGAACCGGTTTTGTCGGTTGACATTACCTATTACACCAGCATACACATTAAATCATTATTTGTTTTGTTTATATTTTATTATTTAATATTTCAGACTAAGGTCCAAGAAATAGAAAATCGCCCACTGAGATCTTCTCAAGAGGGGAAGTGAGGGGAAATGTGTGCAGGATAAGCAAGGGAAATGAGGGAAAGGAAAGTAGGGAAAGTAAGGGGTAACAAGTGGAGGAGAATTAGGCAAAGTTAGAAAATATAAGTGATGGGAAAGTAGGGGAAGTGAAGGGAAGTGAGTGGTGAAGTATGGGAATTGAAGGAAAGTAAGCTAGGGGAAGTAGAGGAAGTGATGGGGAATGAGGGAAAGGGGAGTGTTAGCTGGGGAAGCGAGGATGAGGGGAAAAAGTCGTGGAAGAAGTTGTGAATGGAGGGGAAGGGGGGAAGCGAAGTTTTAAGTGTGGGAGGGGAAGTAGGGAATCAAAGGGGAGATAGGGAGGAAGCATAGGAGAAGGTTTGAACGACTTAATTAACGTCTTAATAGGCCACAAAACCCTTTTTTATAGGAGCGCAGCCCCTAATTTTTTTAATTATAAGGAAATTCCTCGAAATCCCTTAAAAACATTTTATAATATTTGGAAATCCTTTGAAATTCCATTAAATTTTTGAAAATATGCTTTCAAATCTTTGCAGATATTTTGAAATCTCTTGAAATTTTTTCAAATCGTATGAAATTCCTTAAAATCCCTTTAGGTTTTCGATATCTCATTAAAATGCAATACATTGTTAAAAATTGGTGCGAATAATTAGTTATCTCAAAATCCCTTCAGATTTCTGAAAATCCGTTGAAATCTTGTACAATTCCTGGAAAAAATTGAAATTCTCTCGCAAATTCTACTTGGTAATTTTTTTCAAACTTTGAAAATCGAAAATTTGAAAATTGTGAAACTTTTCAGAATCCATTGAAATCGTTCAAAATACCATAAAAATATTGCAATCCCTGAAAATCTTTCGAAATTTCTCAGAAGAATTGGGAATCTCGTTAAATTCCAGAAAAATTATATAATTCTTTGAATTACTTTGTAATCTACAATTTGAAAAATCACCCTTACGTAATTATTAGACGTTCCCTTATATAAATACAATTTTCTTGAGAAAATTCAAAAAGATTTTTGAAGATTCCAGATATGAGAAATCAAAATTTCACCAAAAAAGGTAATTTTCATCCAAAAAGATGAATTCTAAATTTTATATCAAAAACAATTACACTCATCTAAAAAAGTTGAATTTCCAACAAAATAGTTGAATCGTCAACTGAAGAAGATGAAATTTTTATTTGAAAAAAAAATAATTTTTAACAAATTAGTGATATTTTTAAACATATTAATTTTCAACTAGAATAATGAGTCTTTACTCAAAGAAATTAATTTTTCATAATGTAGTTCCATTTTTAATCTATTAGTTGAAGCTTCTACCAAAAAAGATAAATCTCAAGGAAAAATGTGATGCATAATTAATATTTCAAATAAAAAAAATCGCATGAAAAACAATTGACTTTATACAAGAAAGACAAATTTTCAACAAAATAGTTAAATCTTTTTTTTTTACCTTCTGCGAAATTGAAAAAATTGTCTTTATATTTTCTATATTCTTCTTTGAAAATCTTAGAAATCTTTTGAAATGTTTTCAAATCTTTACAAATATTCTCTTTAAATTAAATTTTCAAAATAAAAAACCATTGTAATTTTTCCTAGGAATCTAAAGAATTTTTCAAATTTTCTTGAAACCTTACAAAATTTCTCAAATATCTTATAAGGTTTTATTATTTTTGAATCGTTTCAAAACTTCTAAGTCTAAAATTATTTGTTATGGCAAAAGTTTGCTTTAAAATCTTTTACACTCTTCTTAAAAAATTTTGGCAATAATTAAAAATGTTTTGTGATCTTTTTCAATTTGCGTTTCGAACAAAACAAACTTTGAAGAATTCAATTTCAGCACTGATTTAGCTCCACGTTCTTTTTATTTATTTGTTTTTAAATTAATTATCTGCTTTTTTAGAAAATTATTTGCAATTTAACACACAAAAAATTGACATTTTCAAACAAAATTTTTTATCCAGAAATATATTTGTTCAATTACTGTTATTTGAAATTCAAACAATAATTTTTAAACACTTTAAACATCAAAAGAGTTTTTCCTCGCTATAAATATTTGATTATTTTATTCAAAATTATTTATTGTCAAAAAATTTTGCTAATTGTTTAAATTCAGGAATTTTCTAGTTCGGATATTTTATACTTTGGAATTTTTTTGTCGGGAATTTTCAAATTCGTTAATATTATAAATTGTTGAGAATTTTCAAATTCGGGACTTTTATATTTCGTCAATTTTATAATTTCGGGAATTTCATTTTTCCGGAAGAGGCGACTAAAAAATCCGTAAGAATAAAATTCCCGACACTGTAAAATTCGCGAATCGCAAAATTCCCAAATAATGAAATCCCCGAAATTATAAAAGTGCCAAAATATAAAACTCCCGCATTGAAAAATTCCCGATAGTACATACTATTACCAAATTTGAAAATTCCCGACAGAAAATTGCCGAATTATAATATATCCGAAATAGACAATTCCTGAATATAAACAATTTAAAAAATTGTTGTTCAATAAATATTATTTATTTATTGAAAATACAATAATCAAATACTTTTATCAAAGACGTATTTTTAATATTTAAAGTTTTTAAAAATTATTGTTTGAATTTAAAATAACAATAATTTGAAAAAATATATATTTCTGGATGAAATTTTTTGTTGGAAATATGTATTAAAAAAATACGAAAAACTTTCTCAAAAATCGAATTTTTAATGTAAAAAAAAAATAAATGAAATGTGCGTAGTATTTTGAAAAACTACGAAAAACATTCTCAAAAATCTAATTTTTAATTCAAATAAAAAATAAATAAATAAAATAAGTTTCGATATAAATCGGCGCTGAATTGAATCCTGCAAAGTTTGTTTGAACAATCTTTACAGGTTCGGAGAAAATTTAGGGAGAATTTTTTTTCTTTCGAAGCGCACGCGGTTTTTAATTTATTTTTGATTACAATTTTTATAAAATTATTGTTCTTTTAAATCCAAACTATATTTAAAAAAAAATAAAGAAAGATCTTTAATTAAAAGTTTTATTATTGTATTTTTTTAAATAAATAAATAATATTTATTGAAGAAATTTTTTTTTATGTTTGAATTTAGAAATGACTTAATTCAGGAATTCTTTACTTTGGATATTTTCTGTCGGGAATTTTCCAATTAGGTCATATTATAAACTGATCGGGAATTTTGATTATTTGGGGATTTTCCAATTCGGTAATTTAGTAGTGTCGGAGATTTCATTTTTCAGAGATTTTTCAGTCATCCGTTAAAAACAACGATCCTCCATTTTTTTAAGTTATGATCTTCTAAAATTTAAATTTTCCCTTGCTCATATTTCCGTAATTTACTCTTTTTATATACCGTGATGACAAATCTGAAGTTATAATTTGTGTAAATCAGATTCGAAACTGAAAATTTCCCTTGAGGCAAAACTATTAATAAAGTTAAAAGCACATTTGAATGTATACATTGCCATTTATTTTGGAAAAGTTGCTTTAATTCCATTTAGTCACGCGGTTACATTGTGAATACAGTGTGCTATTTAAAGCGAGTACTAATGAAAACTGACGTTTTAGGATTCAGAGCTTTCTTAATATTTAAATTCTGCAAACTCGGAAAAACTTCATAACTGGGAGAGATAAGGGAATACGAAAGTTATAAAGTAGAAAGCATATTCATTGTGAAATATTTACTGTGAATGAGCAATTTAAAACTAACTAGAACTTTGTGCGCTACTCAATGTGTGGCAGTGGGGTCACACGTCCTAAGAAGGAGAAGGAGAAGGAGAAGGAGAAGGAGAAGGAGAAGGAGAAG
>CAKNYM010052891.1:640919-658898 GCA_932195095.1 Andricus curvator
AGAAGGAGAAGGAGAAGGAGAAGGAGAAGGAGAAGGAGAAGGAGAAGGATCATATACATGCATTAGTCAGCGTGGCAGTAGTGGGGATATCAAAGAGGAGTCCTCAGAGCAATTGCGAATCGCCGCACAAAAGGGAGACGCGAATAGAGAGAGAAGGTATAGACTGTAGAAGGTATACCTGTGAGAGAGAGAACATTTTCTTTTATAGATTTTAAAGAGAATCTTATTTAATTTGAGGATGTTCTGTATGATTTGCAGAAGCTTCTCTATTATAGAGAGAAAATTCCAGGAAATTCCATAAGATTGGCAACACTTTTTTCATTAACTAACAATTCTTTAAAATAAGCAGATTATGTTTCTCATCAACAAAATATGGCTAGTGTGTAATAATCGGACACCGTACTTTTAATATTTTTTTAAACATTTAAAAAAAAAAATAAAAAATATATTTTCAAGGTATTTCCGAATGAACAATTCATCAAAGTATAAGTCAATATGACTATTTGAATTTGATTCAAATTTTCTACTTCGTTCAAAATTCACTTTTTTGGTTAATGATTCATCATTTGAGTTAAAAAAATATCTTTTTTTGTTGTTCAAAATTTAACTATTTTGTTAACATTGTTTTTAAATTATTTTATTAACTGAAAATATAACTATTTCATGTTTGGTTGAACTTTCTTTTTTGTGGTAGAAAATTAATCTGCTTCGTGACTAATTCACCTTTTTAGTTGAAAATTCATGTAGTTTGTTAATAATTAATCCTTTTTGGTGCAGAATTGATTTTGTTTGTTTAGAACAGACTTCTTTGGTTTAAAAATTATTTATTTTACTGAAAATTTATTTTTTTAACTGAAAATTTAACTATTCCATGTTTGCTTGAACATCTATCTTCTTCAGTTGAAAATTCACCTGTTTGAAAATGTCTGTATTTTGTTGAAACTTTTTCTTTTGTGGTAGAATATCTTCTTGATAACTAATTCACATTTTTGATTGAAAATTCATTTATAAGTTGAAGATTCCATTAAATATTCAAATATTTCGTTAAAAATGTATTTCTTTTGTTAAAAATTATTCTTTTTTGATAAAAAAGTAATCTTTCTGGTTAAAAATTCATGTTTTTGGTTGAAAATTGTGTTTTTTTTTAAATTAATTTGCCTAACTGAAAAATTAACTAAATTTTTTGTCGAATTTTTTTTATAGACATTTAATCTTTTTGGCAGAAAATTCATTTATTTGGCTAAATATTTAACTATTCCTTGAAAAATTATTTGATTTTCTTAAAAACTGATTTCTCGAACTGAAAATTAAACTATGCTATTTGTTGTTCAAAATTCATTTGTTTTGTTGAAAGTTTGTCTTTTTTGATAAAAAATTAACCTTCTTGTTTGAAAATTCAATAATTAGGTTAAAAATTCTATTAAAAATGAAAATCTTTTGTTGGAAATTCATGTATTTTGTTAAAAATTATTCTTTTTGGGTCGAAAGTTAATCTTTTTTGTTAAAATTCCATTTGTTGACTCCAAATTATTTTTTTTTATTGCAAATGAATTTTTTGGACTAAAAATTTAACCATTCCATTTTTTGGCGAAAATTTTTTTTATAGCCATTCAATCTTTTTGTTTAAAAATTCATCTGGTTGGTTGAAAATTTAACTATTTCGTTAAACATTGATTTTATTTAGTTAAAAATTTATTTCTCTAACTTAAAATTAAAAAATTCTATTTTTTGTTGAAAACGTATCTTTTTCAGATGAACATTCATCTATTTTGTTGAAAATTTGTCTTTTTTTAGAAAATTCATCTTCTTGGTTGAAAATTCAACTATTTGATTAAAAATTTCTTTTTTTGGTTGAAGATGCATCATTTTAGTTGAAAGTCAATTTTTTGCTAAAAATGTAGCTATTCCATTTTAGCTAGAAAATTGATCTTTTTCAGTTGAGAATTCTCTTATTTTGTTGAAAAATCTTTTTTTTTAAGTAAAAAATTCAATTATTTTGGCAGAAAATGCATATATTTTTGTTGTAAATTCAACTTTTTTCAGGAATTCGTTTTATGAGTTGGAAACTCAACATTTTGGATGAGATTTTTTTTCTTTATTGATTGAAAAATCCTTCTTGGTTGAAAATTAAACTCTATGGTTGAAATTTCGTATTTTTTTGTTTTTTTCAACAGTTTTTAATTGAAAATTAAAATACTTTTTGGTTGAAATATCAACTAATAGACTTTGTGTTGAGGATTATTTTTTTTTTTATCAAAGATTCATCAGTTTGGTAGAAAATTGAACTACTTTGTTGAAAATTCCCTTTTTCTTGGTTGGAAATTAATTTTTTCAACTAAAAATGTACTGAATAACAAAATGTTACATGATTAAATCGTAAATTGTTGTCAGTGCTATCATGCACAAAACATCTGAAACATCCTGTTGTTC
Organism: Andricus curvator; assembly: GCA_932195095.1. Taxonomy (NCBI): domain Eukaryota; kingdom Metazoa; phylum Arthropoda; class Insecta; order Hymenoptera; family Cynipidae; genus Andricus; species Andricus curvator. Next base: position 643,350 of record CAKNYM010052891.1, read on the forward strand.
TCCTATATCTACTTCTTTGTTTGAAAAATCAATTATTAGGTTGAAAATTCTATTAAAAATTTAAATTAAATTAAATTTGTAAACCTATATGGCTCGGTATCAATGATTTATTATATATATTACTATTATTCCTATAATTGTAATTTAAAATTATTTTTAATTTTTTACTTACATAAAAAAACAGAAAAAAAGCTTGATTATTTTTTATTAAATTATCATATTCCTATTCTACAGATATATAAGTATATAGTATAATATAGTATAATTAATTAATTATAATAAAATAAGCAATTAATAATAATTTGTAATTATTTATTAATTAATTTAATATATAATATATAAATGAATATTATATTTATTCATAGTTTAAATTTGTATGGCAATTCTAAAAAAAATAACATTAATACATTTACTATAATTCATTTACAAATTTTAAAAATTTTTTAAAAATTTAAAAATTTATATAAAAGATTTTAAAGATTAACTTTTAGAACAATTTTCACTCAGAGAAATTTACTCTCGTGACGAAAGGATGTTTCTTGACGTTAATGGAACTTCCCTTTAATCATCATTGAGAAAATTAATGTTTTAAAAAGAATTTTAATTTTTTTTTTATCTACAGTTTACGTTTTTTGGTTTTATTAATGTTTTAACAAGTGTTTAACAAGAAACGTGACACACCGAGTTTTTAGAGAAAGATTAAAAAAATCAATTAATTTCAAAGTTCGCACAATGTTGAAACTTTTTAATCTACAGAATTACAATTTTTTATCCATCCTGATATAATTAGACTCTTTTTCGTATTCACAGATGTAACATAAATTCAAGCATTCGTCAATCCACATGAAAATTGGGGCTGATTGGACAAAATAAATTTTTAATCAAATTTCGTTTATCGCAATCGCTATGGGAGAATAATTTAGGAGATAATAAATCATATCAGCAAGTTACGTTGATTGCAAAATTTACAACATATTTCGGGAGTTCCATTTTCCAACACAGTGAATCCCCGAGATATTATTTATCTCAAATTGGATAAAAACATTGCAAACAATTGACATAATTTAATTAATTTAATTGATAATAAATGAGCACCAATATTTATGAGTCAATAAGAACATCAAAGAATATTCTAGGAAAATAATAAGCCAACCTTTTTACCTGAAAGAAGTGATGTTATACCTTAAATTTGAAATTTTGAAAATTATATCTAAAAATAATCCCTTTTGAGGATGTTCTAGGTGTATCAAGTTCAAACTTAATTAATCTTTAACTAGATTTATAAAATTGATAAAAAAAGTCCCATTCATTATTGCAACAAATTTTAGTAGATAAACCTAACCGTAAATAACAAACAAAAAGTAGAAGTCATAAATATTTATTTAAATGTACTTATTTGCATATTCGTCTTTTTTCTGCTATAGGAAAAAGTCGTTATTTTCATTCAATTTTAATTTACAAAAGCTGATTCTATTCTTTGAAAGGTTCTCTAAAATTTTATACGTAATGTTTTTATGACAATCATTTTAGTTATAAATAATGTGTACAATTATTTGTAGTTAGTCATTTTTTTGAATTGAAGAAGTTGCTGAATGATATTTAATGAAAGAACCTTTCAAGGAATAGAATGGGCTTTTGTGAATTAAAATTGAATGAACAATACGAATTTTGCCTGAAGCGAAAGAGAAAAGACAGATAACTACATTTTAATAAAGAATTATGACTATAACTATTTTTTTTATTTTTTATGCTTAGGTTTCTCTTTTAAAATTGTTTGCAATACCCAATGAGCTTTTTTTGTCAATTTTATAAATCAAGTTAAATATGAAAATTGAGAAACATTTCTGCTCTCATTACTCTCACTCATTGAAACTCACGCGAAGGTAATAGTACAGAGTTAGGCAGCATGAGAAATGACAAGCGTGAAATACTATATGATACGGACGGGATACAAGACGCTTTCAGAGACTCTTTTAGGGAACTAGACTATTATATACGCTACTTTACATAGACTAATACATTAAACTTATACTTTATAGACTATTATATATATATATATATATATATATATATATATATATATATATATATTTGAGAAAAAATGTTCTCAGCTGTGAATACTATTAATATACAATCAGAAAATTTCGAAAAAGACTCAAAATTTATTTAATTATTATTTTATGTTAGCTTCTATCACCGGAAATTAGCATTTTCATTACAAAAATGATCGGCACGATTCTCCACTTTCAACAATTTTGGATGATGTTGGCGCTTTAAACGTAACCATGTTTTTTAAATAAAAAATTATAAGATTTCAAAAAATAAAAATGTTTCCGACAATTTACGTTTTTCGGTTTAATTAACGTTTTTTAACGCAAAATAGTATTTTGAAACAAAAATAATTAGATTTTAAAGGCTTAATAACTTTTTGAACAATTTTCACTCAAGACAGAAAAATTTACTCTTATGATAAAAGGATCTTTCTTGACGTGAATGGAACTTCCTTTTAAATTTAAGGTTAAGAGCTTTTTTGAAAAAATTGATATTTTTAATAAAAAATTGTAAGATTAGATAGAAGATTAAATTATGTGGTTGAAAATTACTTTTCTGTTGAAAATTGTTCCGATTACATTTGTTGTTAACAATTGTTCCTTTATAAGTTGAAAATTCGTCTATTTGGGTAGAACATTAAACTTGTTTGTTGAAAATTCACCATTTTGGTTGAGGGTTCAACTAATTTTCAAAAACTCGTTTTTTTTTGTCAAAAATCCAACTAAATAGTCGAAATTTAAACTATCCTGTTAAAAATTTAGTTTTTTGGTTGAAGATTCATCTCTTTAGTTGAAAATTGAATTATTTTGTTGAAAATTCGTTTCATTTTTGGTTCAAAATTAATTTTTTCAATTGGAAATTTACATATTTCATTTTTGTTAAAAAATTTATCTTTTTTATTGTAAATTCCAGTATTTGTTCGGAAATTCACGTATTTTGATGATAAATTATCTTTTTTCCTAGAAAATTAATCTTCTTGGTTAAGAAATCAACTTTTTGGCTGAGAATTAAATTATTTTTTTTTTTTAATTTTTGTTCATTATCATTTTTATGTTTTCATTTATTTATTTATTTATTCATTCATTCGTTTTGTAACTATTTGTTAAAAAGCCATATTTTTTAGTCAAAAAATACAACTACTTTGTTAAAAAATAATTTTTTACTTAAAGATTCATCTCTTTGGTTCAAAGTTTAACTATTTAGTCAAAATTCGTGTGATTTTTGGTTGAAAATTATTTTATTTAACCGAAAATTTAACTATTTCATTTTTTGTTGAAAATTTAGCTTTTTGTATTAAAAATATAAGTATTTAGTTGGAAAGTCAAGTACTATTTTGATAAAAATTCTGAAAATTGATTTTTTCTTTTTAAAAATTTATCTTATATGGTAGAAAAGTAATCTTATTGGTAGAAAATTAATCCCTTCTGGGTAAAAATGCAAATGCTTGCTTGAAAATAAATTTATTTTGGTTAATGATTTGAGTATTTTGTTAATTTTTTGTTGTTCAATTTAAATTTTTTTGATATAAAACTACAATCTTTTTCGTTGAAAAATCAGTTACTTGGTTTAAAGATGAACTGCTTTGTAACAAATACACTTGTTTTGTTAAAGATTCATAATTTTAGTTGAACATTCGAATATTTGGTCTCAAACTAACTTTTTTGTTAAAAAATTCATATTTTCGGCTTAAAAATTAAGCTGCTTTGTATAAAAATCGTCTTCTTTGGTTACAAATTAATTTTTTATCTGAAAATGTAGCTATTTCATTTTTGGTAGAAAATTAATGTATTTTCTTGAAAATTCATCTATTTCTTTGTTAAAGGATTAATCTCTTTGGTTGAATATGTAACTATTTTGTTGAAGATTTAACTCTTTGTTGAACGTTCGTTTCATTTTTGATTAAAAAAAAAAAGAATACTCATTTCTAGCGAAAACCGCTAACAAGAAACATGTTCAATATTTTCAATAAGTTGAAAGTAAAACTACTAGTCAAGGAAAGTAAAAATCAAATCAAAACAGAAGACGAGGAGAAAATGCAAAACGATTTTGAAGGAAGCAATAAACTGTCTTATAAATAGACGTTGATCAATATAAAGGAAAGTAATAGTACAGAGTTAGACAGCATGAGAAATGACAAGGGTGAAATGCTATATGATACGGGCGGGATACGAGACGCTTTGAGGGACTCTTTTAGGGAACTAGACTATTATACGCGCTACATTACATAGACTTATACATTAAACTTATACTTTATAGATTATTATATAATATATATTATATATATATATATATTTAAAAAAAAATTCTCAACTATAAATGTAACTATTCTATTTTTGTTTGAAAATTTTTATCATTTTTTATTAAAAATTCAACTATTTGCTTAAAAATTTCTCTTTTTTAGTTGAAAATTCAACTTTTTTGTAAAAGCCTTCTTTACTAGTCGAAACTTAAACCTTTCTTAATCTCAAAATGTTCCGGATTTATGAAGATGATTTGAACCTGAGAATTGCAGTTGATTTTGCAGACGGCCAAGAATTTTCTGCTTGATTGCGTCGATATGATTTATGTCTCTGTTTTCTCGAACCAAAAGTCGAATAGCAAAGTCTTCCTGGAAAGTTTCTGGGATTTAATCACGAAAAAGCTGGATTTCCTCAAGTCAGCTAAATTATGTTTTACTGTTGGATTTATTAGCCGGTTGGGTCACGTACCACACAACTATTACGTGTAAATGAGGGTCAAATAAATAAACGTGAAAATGAAATGTACGGAACTCTAGCGAGTTGACATCCGGTTGAAAATGCTTTGCGAAACTTTAGACATGTCGGATATGAACATCGGTAATTAATGAACTTTAAACGCAATGGTTTTGTTTCACCAAGCTAATTAAGCTGGACCATAATTAATCAAGAAGCACACGTCGAGTGTTACAATATTTGAATTTATACTGGCTTAATTAGTGAACACTAAATTGTAATTTGAGAGTAGCTGTGCTAAATATAAATTTAGATTGACGCATTTTCAATCTTTGAACTTGAGTTACTCTTTCCTTCAAACACCACAATTTTTGTTTTATTTACTTTAATTTTTAAGCCCATGTTATTCATCACTCTGCCATAACAACCTTATCATCTGAGAACGCTAACCCACGTACCCTCACTATCCCGAGATCCACACCTTTTTCGCTGAACGCTTTTTCTATGTCAAAAAATGCACATAAAACTTTTTTCTTTACTCTCAAACTTTTTTCTACATGGATTCACCGAATAAATTCTTTCAGAATCTAATTTCAGCAAGAATTTAGGTGGTCCAAAATTTTTGTTAATAAGTTATTCGATAATTGGATAAATGAGAAAAATTATCACAAAAGTTAGCGCGCATGCGCGCGTATATAATAGTTTAGTTTTCTATAAATCTCTCAAAGCGTCTCGTATCCAGTCTGTATCATATAGCATTTCACCCTTGTCATTTCTCATTCTGCCTAACTCTGTACTTTTACCTCCCTTCATATTGATCAACGTCCATTCATAAGACAGTTTCTTGCTTCCTTCAAAATCGTTTTGGATTTTCTATCCGTCTTCTGTTTTGATTTTATTTTTACTTTCCTTGACTAGTAGGTTTACTTTAAACTTATTGAAAATATTGAACATGTTTCTTGTTAGCGGTTTTCGCTAGAAATTAGTGTTCTTTAAAAAGAATGTTAAAATAAAATCAGGAAATTTCGAACAAGGCTTAACATTTCTTACATTTTAAAGTGTTATTTTTTTCACCGGAAATGAGCATTTTCAAGCAAAAATTGTCGGCAAGATTCCCAATTTTCAATCATTTTTGTTATGTTAGCGTTTTGACCGTCAATGTGTATTTTTAATAAAGAATTATATTATTTCAAAGTTGAAAATTTTGTATCCACAATTAAAGTTTTTCGGTTTTATTAATGTTTTTTCAACAAAAAATAGTATTTTTAAACAAAAATCATTAAATTTAGAAGGTTTAATAATCTTATAAACTTTATAAACTTCAGGTTACGTAAACGTTTTTCACATGAAATTTGGTTATTTTAAAGAAAAAATATTATATATCAAAGAAGAATTACAATAATTATGAAAAATTTTCTGTTATATTTTATCAGTGTTTTTCTTCGGAAATTCTTAATATCTTCATTGAAAAATCATCAAATCCGGTAGAAAATTGAAATATTTGCTTGAAAATTAACTTTTCTGTTGAAAGTTTGTTTTATTTTTTAAAAATTCATTTATTCATCCAAAAATGTAGCAATTCCATTGTTGGCTGTAAATTGTTTCTTTATAAGTTAAAAATTCAACTATTTGGTAGAAAATTCATGTATTTGATTGAAAGATCATCTATTTGGGTTGAAAAATAATCTTTTTGTTGAAAATTCATTATTTTCGTTGAGGATTCAACTTGTTTTTTGTCTTGTTTGGTCAAAAGTTCAACTGCTTTATTGAAAGTTGAACTATTCTGATCAAAATTGATTTTTTTCAGTAGAAAATTCATCACTTTGGTTGAAAATTTAACTGTTCTTTTTAAAATTCGTTCCATTTTCGGTTGGAAATTGATTGTTTCAACTGAAAATTTGCATATTCCATTCTTGGTAGAAAATTTATCTGTTTTTATTATAAATTCAACTATTTGGTTAAAATTTCATATTTATAAGTTGAAAATTCAAGTCATTGGTTGATAATTCATGTGTTTTGATGAGAAATCATCTCTTCTTTTAGAAAATTAATCTTCTTGGTTGAAAAGTCAACCTTTTGCTTGAGAATTTAACTTTGTGGTTCAAAAACTTTACCTGCATTTTTTTTAGTGAAGATTCATCCGTTTGGTTGAAAATTGATCTCTATGTTCAAAAATTTATCTATTTTGCTGGAAATCCGTTCTTTCTTGGTTGAAGAATAATTTTCCTAATTAAGAATCTAACTTTTTTATTTTCGATTGAAAAATGATGAATTTTTCAAACTTCAAACTTATAACTACAATATTTAAAATTTAATTTGAATACCAAATCAAAATATTTTATATTATTGGTATTAAAACGTTGAAGGAAATTAAGAGTACAGAGTTTGGCAGCATGAGAAAAAGCAAAGGTGAAATGCTATATGATATAGACGAGATAGTAGACGCTTTAAAAGACTCTTTTAAAGAACTATTAGGAGGTGAAGATATAGGACAACAAAACTGCGACATAGAACATAATGCATTAGAAAACCCAATTGAAAAAGTATGTGTCACTGAGGTCCGAGACATAATTAAGAACTTGAAAAACGGTAAGGCTGCTGGCATAGACAGTATTAGTGCTGAAATGCTCAAATACGGTGGCGAGTACATACCTCACAGGTTGTGCGAATTAATAAATTTATGTATCGAGACGGGGAAAGTCCCAGACGATTGGAAAAAAGCGATTATCGTACCAATATACAAAAGAAAGGGAGATAAAAACAACTGCAGTAATTACAGAGGTATCAGCCTACTAAGTACCGTAAATAAAATATACTCAAAAATACTTATTCGTAGGGTAATGGCAATCACAGAAGAAAAGATATGGGAAGTCCAAAGTGGTTTTATGCCAGGAAGATCATGTACAGATCAGATATTTAGCCTAAGACAGATCACAGAAACAAGCTTGAGAGTAGGAAAGAAAGTTTTCTGTGCATTTATTGACCTAGAAAAAGCATTCGACTCGGTAAATAGAAGTAAACTTTGGGAAGTTCTTAAAGAGTACGGAGTAAATGGAGGGCTCCTGCAAGCAATAAAAACAATATATACAGGTAGTAAAGCGAGCGTAAGGGTAAACGGGAAACTGAGTGACTGGTTCGATATTACGCAAGGCGTGAAACAAGGATGCGTTATGTACTCGTGGCTATTTATCATATTCATGGATAAGTGTCTAAGAACTGCACTCTTCGACGAAGAAGGTGTAGATCTCCAAACAGTTAAGGTACGTGGGTTAGCTTTCGCAGATGACAAGATTGTTATGGCAGAATCAGTCGAGGACTTGCAAAGAATGTTGAATAAACTTCATACAAGCATGAAGGACATGGGACTCAAAATTAACGCAAATAAAACAAAAATCATGGTGTTTGAGGGAAAGAGTGAGAAAACAATGTGCAACATTGTCCTAAATGATGAGAGATTAGAACAAGTTGACAAGTACGTATACCTAGGTAGTCTATTCACTAGCGACGGAAAAATAGATGGGGAGTTAGATAGGCGCATAAATAAGGGTAAACAGGTTATCGGTAGAGTAGGGTCCATCCTAACAAATAAAAACATATCAAAAAAAGCTAAAATGGCCATACACAATTCTATAGTCGTACCGACTGTACGATACGGTAGCGAGACATGGACATGTCAAGAAAAGGACAGGAGTAAAATTAACGCGATCGGCATGAAACCTCTGCGCACAATATGCGGGAAAACACTGATGGACAAAGTCCGAAACGAGACAATCCTCAAAGAATGTGGTGCAAAAGAGACAATAGTTGACACATGGGAAAGAAATCAGTTAAGATGGTTCGGACATCTTGAAAGAATGAAAGATGAACGACTGACCAAACAAGTGTATAAAGGTAAAGTAAATGGCAGGATGCCCAGAGGTAGACCGCCGAAAGAATGGTTAGAATCTGTAAATGAGCCATTAATCCGTAGAGACATAAGAAGCCATAGAAACACAAGAGCTTGCATGAAAAAATGCATGGACGTGAAGGAAGCTAGAGTAGTATGCCAGGACAGAAAAGTGTGGCGACAAATAGTTTGTAAACAGAGTGACAGTAGAATGAATGACGCCTGAAACAAAGACCTTGGATACTAATGGGCCCAAGTGGAGAACCATACATAACAATTTTGTGAGGCTCTTCACTTGGGGTGATCGCTAGAGAGATTGATCAGCAACCTGGGTCGGAGCAGTGTTGCGGAATAAACGTGTCATTTAAATAAATAACACGAGAATTCCAGATCAATCTAAAATATATATACCTAACACTTATATACCTATCTACCTCATACCTATATACCTACCTACCTTATACCTATATACCCATATGCACACTACTATACTCCAACCGAGCAAGTCACGCCTACCCCGAAAGGGAAATGGCTTAATGGTATAATAATAATAATAATAAAACCTGTATCAATTACAGATTTTACAACACAAAATGCTCTCGAAACGGGGCTGAATCTTCAAACCAAAGATACAAATTTTCAACAAAATAGAAGAATTATTAATCTAACAGTTAAATTTTGAACCTAAAAACATAAATTTTCAACTAAATGGTCGAATTTTCAAACTAAAAAGATTCAACTTCGAATACAAACAGTTGCATTTTCAACCAAACAGTTTAATCTTCAAGCTAAAGGACGAATTTTATATGCAAGAAGGCACATTTTTTAACGATTCAGTTAACTTTTCAAAAAAAAAAAAAGATAAATTTAAAAAAAAATAGTTGAATTCTTAACAAAATCGTCCATTTTTACTCACATACTCAAATTTTCAATCTACAAAGATGAATTTTTAACTAAGTAGTTCAATTTTAAAAACAAAAAATAATTGTTAACCAAAAACTTCGATTTACAATCAAATAGTTGAAATTTCAAGCAAAAGGAACAAATTTTTAACAAATTATTAAAACTTTTAACCAAATAGTTAAATTTTTTACTTGTGAAGATGCATTTCGAACTAAATGATTGAATTTTTAACCAAACAGTTGAATTTTCTAACAAAATATTGTAATTTTAATACAGAAAAATAAATTTTTAACCAAAAAAATTAATCTTCTATTACAAAAGATAAATACTTACGAAAACAAATAAATTCTGGACCAAAAAAGGTATGCTTTTAAGAAAATAGTTAGATTAAAAAAAATAATAAAATTTTCAAGCAAATAGTGGAATTTGGAACCAAACGAGATAAACAAAATAGTTTGATTTTTAACAGCATAGTTGAAGTTTCAATCTACTAAGATGAAAATTCAAACAAAGGGTTACATTTTTAAAACAAAAACCAATTTTTAAACAAACACTGGCATTTTCAACAAAACAATTGAATTTTTAAGCCAAAAATATGAATTTTCCAGCAACGAGACAAATTTTTAACATAAAAGTTGAATTTTAAGCCAAAGAGTAAAATTTTTTACCAAAATAGTTGAATTTTAATACAGAAAGATGATTTTAAACAAAGCACATTAATTTTCTACTAACAAAAGACAAATGTTCAAGCAAACAGTTAAATTTTCGACCAGACAAAAGATGTGTTTTGAAGAAAATAGTTGACTTTTTTAATTTTTCATTAGACAATAAAATTTTGAACAAATAAATTCAATTTTCAAGCAAAAACATAAATTTTAAACTGAAATTATACATCTATAACATCAACAAAAATTCTTTTCAACATGGAAGTTCAACTTGTAACCAAATAGTTGAATTTTTAAATAAAAAACATTAATACTCAACGAAAAATTTAATGGTTGATATTTCAATCAAAAAAATATTTAAATATAAAATAAAAAATTGTTATATTTTCAACCAAAAAGTCAAATATCTACCAAATAGTGGAATTGTCAACTGAAAACAATTAATTTTTAACCAATAATGTCATTAATTTCTATCCAGAAAATTTTTTTTAACATAACGGTTCAATCTTCAACCAATAACATAAATTTTTAACAAAGTAGTGTATATTCAAACTAAGTACTTGAATATTCAACCGTAAAAAGAGGAATTTTTAATTATATATTTAATAGTTGAATCTTGAACTAAGCACAATTAATTTGTAAACAAAAATGGGATAGTTAAATTTCCAGTTAAAGAAATTAATTTAAAAAAAAAATAATTTTCAACAAAGTAATCAAATCTTCAAACAATAAAATGAATTTTTAGCAAAGTAGTTCACATTTAAACCAAGTAGTTGAATTACCAAAATTGAAAAAAAATAATTTGAAAAAATAAAATAATGAATTGTTAATGAAAAATTCAATCATTTGTTTTTCAACTGAAAACTATAAATATTTAACCAATTATGGGATAGTTAAATTTTCAGTTAAAGAAATTTATTTTCAACAGAAAACGAATTTTCAACAGTATTTTAATTTTCAACAAATAAAATGAATATTTAACAAAGTAGTTCTAATTTACTCCAAGTAGTTGAATTTTCATCCAAAAATAAAGAAAATTAATTTTTGTCTAAAAAAAGGAATTTTCAAGAAAATAGTTAAATCTTCAATCAAATAGTAGAATCTTTAAACAAAAAAAAAAGATAAATTCTGAACCAAAAATATAATAGTGGACTTTTCAAAAGGTAGTTGTCGTGAAAAAGTTTTCTATGATTTTAAGAAATGAAATGATATCATCAGTCATCTCTTTTGAAAGAAAAAACATAATTTTTTATGAAAAAAGTTCCAGACTAACGAAAAATAATTATTTAAACAATAGTTTTTGTAATTAAAATTTCTGTTCTTGCCGCTTCTTACCAATTTTCTAAATATTGTTAAACTTCAATATCTCATTATTATTTTTTTTCGGAAAAATATTTCCTACATTTCTAATTTTTCCAATATTGGAAATGAGTAAACAATCTTCACAAACAGTTATCCGTTTAAAAAATACTTTATACTTAAAAAACGATTTTAAAGATTCCAGCTATTGAAAATTCACCTCAAAAGTTTGAAAAAGTACAGATATAGAGAATGTTTCCTCAGAAAAAATAAACCATCATTTATTAAAATTTAACCACTTTTCAAAAATTGGTAAGAAGCGATAGTGAGCAAAAATTCAATTGCAAAAAAAGCAATTTTGGAATAAATGATTACTGTAAGTTTCAAAATCTTTTCATTAGAAATAATGTTATTTATTTGAAATGGAAGTTTCTTGAAAAATCAATGAAGGCTTATTATTATCATGATTATTATTATTATGTATAATTACCTATTATTGGAGAAATTAATTAGTAGTTAATGAGGGACCTTATTAATTAGTAATAGCGAGTTGTTAATTATAAAGCAATCAAACTGTTTGATGAATCTCAGGACAATTATGATTCCAATTTCGTCAGGTGATTCTGGACATTTTTATTGTGCAAGCTCTCTCGTGTCATTGCACAATCGACGGAGTAGATAGTATCAAACTTCTTTTGAACTGAGTCTCAGACAGGGTATGAAAAGATCAAAGGGTCCTCAAATAGAGTTGCGATAAAAAGTCGCTGAATCTGTCTTCGGAGATAAACAAAAGAATTATCAAAATCGAAATCTAAATTGAGGTATATTTTCCTTAAGATGTCTCAAAAGAGTACTGCTAAAATAGGACTAATGTATCAAAAAAGTTCAAAATATGTCCCATTTTATTAGGACTTTTTCAGGACAAAAGTAACAGAAAAGTCCCATCTAATTTTTGTTTCAATTCTGCAAGCCCTAGATAACTTTTGGTACAAGAAAAGTTAAATTTTTTCGATGTTTATAAAAATGTTGATGGGGTTTACGTTCCAGAAGAGTACTGCTGAAATAGGACTAATGTACCAAAAAAGTTTTAAAAAATGTCCTGTTTCATTAGGACTTGTTCACGACAAATCCGGAAAAGTCCCACCTAATTTTTTTCTTCTTGAGCAGTCCTTTCTGGTACCCTAAGAATTCACGGTGCTTTATGGAAACCCCTTGACTCGCAAAAATCGAATCTACAATTTTGGGAATCGATTTTCAAAAATCGACTCTGTTTTTTCGAGAATTGCCCATCTCAACTCAGAGCTCGCGCATTTCCATTTTTTTTATTCTGCCACTTCCTTTTTCCTCTGGTTTACCACTTTCCACCTATACCTTATTTTACTCGCTGGGTGTTCTCTACGGCCTCATCGCAGTAAAATCCATCTACCTTTTCTGCTGGTGCCGTGCAACTTGCAACGAAGCGTTAGAAAAGTATACGGCAAAGAACGTACTGCAGCTCGTAGTACCAAAGTTACAACCGGCAGTTTTGCCGACACTCGGCGACACTTTCTGCCGAACCATTGCATTGGGGAATAGTGTCATGCACTGTGTGGATTGTCTCTAATATTTACAATTATTACTCTCCTTATATGAGGAGAAGACAAAATGAGATAGAGTTAGAGTAAGATGAGCACGAAATGAAATGGGGATAAAATAGAAGATTGCAAAGTGGAAAAGGGCAATGTGGGCCAAGCACAAGATATGACAAGCAGAATATGAAATGGGGAAAACGAGCTGAGGACAAAATGAGACGAGGCGAAGCAAAGTGGGGCAATGCGAAAATAAAATTAAATAAATTGTACGGCTTAGTTTGCTCTTAAGATAGGCTACGCTTCTACAAGTTTGGGTGGAGCTAAACCTCGTGAAAATAAATGCTAACTGAATACCGTTTCCAGACCAGATATCATATCAAACTACCTTTTCTTAGACTGCAGAAATAGACCCAAAAACAATACCAGCAAACAAGCTAACTGAAGGTCCTGAATGATCTTATCCGATTGATGAGATCTATCGGTTTCAACCAGTTTTTGGTAGATTTGTATAGCATGATCTGATTCTTCTTTATTTTTCATGATTGTAGAGAGAAGAATTTAAGCTTTAAAATTAGGCTCGTGAAAAGAAATACCAACTGAATACCGTTTCCCGACCAGATTCGAACAAGATTTAGTATTCTTCTGATATTTACCCCTCAGCTTATGACTGCATTATTTTAAGGCTATACAAATAGATAATACTTTCTCTCAGACTTTCAGACATAGACCAGCAAAAAATACCAGTAAAAAATCTAGCTGAAAGTCCTGGAGGATTTTATCCGGTTGATGAGATCTATCGGCTTCAATCAGTTTTGGGAAGATTTTTATAGCATAATCTGATTCTTGTTCATTTTTCAGGATTGTAGAGAGAAAAATATAAGCTTTAAAATGAAGCGCATGGAAAGAAATAGCAACTGAATATCGTTTCCAGACCAGATTCAAACAAGGTTTAGTATTCTTCTGGTATTTACCCCTCAGCTTATGACTGCATTATTTTTAGGCTATCGAAATAGACAATACTTTCTTTTAGACAGCAACAATAGATCAGTAAACAGCAAACGATACCAGCAAAAAATCTAGCTAAAGGTCCTGAAGGAGCTTATATGATTGATGAGATCTATCGGCTTCAACGAGTTTTGGGTAGATTTGTATAGCATGATCTGATGCTTGTTTATTTTTCATGATTGTAGAGAGAAGAATTTAAGGTTGAAAATTAAGCTCGTGAAAAGAAATACCAAGTGAATACCGTTTCTAGACCAGATTCAAACAAGGTTTAGTATTTGTCTAGTATGTACCCCACAGCTTATGCCAGCATTATTTTTGGGCTATCGAAATAGACCCTACTTTCTCTTAGACTGCAGAAATAGACCAGAAAACAATACCAGCAAATATCTAACTGAAGGTCCTGAAGGATCTTATCTGATTGATGAGATCTATCGGCTTCAATTAGTTTCGGGTAGATTTGTATAGCATGATCTGATTTTTGTTAATTTTTCAGGATTAAAGAGAGAAGAATTGAAGTTCGAAAATTAAGCTCGTTTAAAGAAATACCAACTGAATACCGTTTCCAGGCCAGATTAAAACAAGCTTTAGTATTTTTTTGGTATGTACCCATCAGCTTATGCCTGCATCACTTTTAAGTTATCGAAATAGACACCACTTTGTCTCAGACAGCAGCAATATATCAGTAAACAGCAAACAATCTAGCTAAAGGTCCTGAAGGATCTTATCTGATTGATGATATATATCGGCTTCAATTAGTTTTAGGTAGATTTATATAGCATGAGATGATTCTTTTCAATTTTTCAGCATTATAGAGAGCAGAATTCAAGCTTTAAAATTAAGTTCGTTAAAAAATACCAACTGAATACCGTTTCCAGACCAGATTCAAATAAGTTTTTGAGTATTAGTCTAGTATTTACCCCTCAGCTTATGCCAGCATTACTTTTAGGCTATCGAAATACAAACTACGTTCTCTTAGTTAAACTACGGTAAAAGTACAGCAAACAATACCAGCAAATAATAATCTATCTGGTGGTCCTGTAGCATCTTATCTGATTTATGAGATCTGTCGACTTCAGCCAGTTTTGGGTAGATTTGTATAGCATCTATTGAACCTTGTTAATTTTTCAGGATTGAAGAGAGAAGAATTTAATCTCGAAAATTAAGCTCGTGAAAAGAAATACCAACTGAATACCGTTTCCAGACCAGATTGAAACAAGCTTTAGTATTTTTCTGGTATGTACCCATCAGCTTATGCCTGAATTACTTTTAAGTTATTGTAATATACACCACTTTCTCTTAGACAGCAGGAATAGACCAGCAAACAATACCAGCAAACAATCTAGCTGAAGGTCCTGAAGATCCTGAAGGATCTTATCCGATTGAGGAGATCGATCGGATTCAATCAGCTTTGGGTAGATTTGTATAGCATGATCTAATTCTTGTATACTTTTCAGGATTGTAGAGAGAAGAATTTA
>CAKNYM010052892.1:0-75422 GCA_932195095.1 Andricus curvator
GGCCTCCAGCTTACTTTCCATATCCGCAATTAAAATCGCAAAAAGCGTCGGGCTAAGCGGACACCCTTGTCTTAACCCCTTATCCATCCAGAATCCCTCCGAAATCCCCTGTCCTCCTCTTACCTTATCTTTGGTTTCTTCATATATCTCCCTTACCCTCTCGATCAGGCCTCTCTCCACTCCCCTCTCCTGCATCGCCTCCCACAACCTCCCCCTATCCACCGACGGAAACGCACCTTTTAGATCCACAAAAAACGCGTACACTCTCGATCCCTTCTTCGCTAATTCTCTATCCACCACGTGCTGTAGAACGTAGATATTGTCGATAGTACTCCTACCTGCCCTAAAGCCCGCCTGCGTCTCTGGCAATATTCCTTTCCCCTCGACATCCTTCCGCAGCTTCTCCGCTACTACCATCGCGTATACTTTATACGCCGTATTCATTAGCGTAATCCCCCTATAATTTTCCTGCCTATCCCTCTCTCCTTTCTTATACAGAGGCACTATTAATCCTTCTCTCCACCCTCGTGGGAATCCCTCCCCCCTCCATACTTTCTTCACTACCTCCTTCAGCCTCTCCCTAACCTCTTGTGTACTAAACAGCCATGCTTCGTTCTCTAGCCCATCCAGCCCTGCTGATTTTGACCTTTTTAACTTCCTTATCTGTTTCTCTATCTCCTCGTCATTCAACTCCTCCATCTCTGCCTCCCCCGTTCTTCTACTACCATCATCTCTCTTCCTTGAATCTGAGCCCTGAAATGATTCTTTAAAAAACTCCCTCCACTCCTCACTCCCTATCTTGTCGCTTATCCCTACTCTACGCTTCCTAAACCTATTTATTATCTTCCAGACGTCCCCTTCTGTCTTAACATTTCCTAACTCCTCCTCCAGCTCTTTCTCCTTTTCCTGTTCTTTCTTCTTACACATCAATCTAAACCCCTTCCTCATTTCTACGTACTCCTCCCTTTTCGCAGTACCCTCTTTCCACTTCTTGTACTTCCTCTTCACCTTCCTTTTCATCTTTTTACATTCCCTATCCCACCACGGCTTCACCATTCCTTTCTTCTTCTTTTTGAATACCTTCTTTTGCACGCACCCTTTCACTTTCTCTTTTAAATCCTCCCATATCTCTTCCACCGTCTCCCCTTCGAAGCGTACGTTCCCTAACTGCTCCTTATATTTCTCTATCGCCTCCCTCGTCCAGCTAACCCTCTCCCCCGTCGACACTTCTTCCCCACCTTGCCTTCCACCGTTCTCACCCCTTATCCACAACCCTAATGGCTGATGGTCTGATTCTACCCTCCCTTCTACTGCGAATCTCTCCATCTCCTCCCACCCTTGCATATTCATAACTACATAATCTATTACCGATACCCCCACCTTACCTACGTATGTGTATTCTCCCTCTTCGTCCCCAGTTGCCATACCATTTGCCACCGCCCAGCCTCTATCCTCCATCCAGTCCCTTAGAATCTCCCCCTCCTTATTTATTAACCTATCCTTTGAGTTCCTTTCGAAGCTCTCCCCTTCCCTGTAAAGGCCCCCTTCCCTCCCCATCCTCGCGTTAAAGTCCCCACCCAGTACCACCATACCCTCTTCTCTTTCACCTAACAGGTCTTCCACCCTTTCTTTAATTCTTTCCATCCCATCCTTATTGTACACTGTCACAAACTTACACATTCCCCCTCCTATCTTTACTTTCCTCATTTGCACTCCCTCCCCCTCTACCTCTCCGTGAGCTTCTTCCTCTAATCCATCTCTAATCCCCGTTATAATTCCCCCACTAGCCCTTCCTTTCTTCTTCACTCTGACCGCCTCCTGGAGTCTCCACCTATACCCCCTTGGCAGCTTTGGCTCTATTCTATCCCATTCCTTTCTTTCCACCCACGTCTCTACCAGTCCTACCACATCAAATTCCTGGATATACCTCCAGAACTCCTCATCCTTCTTCTTTACCCCTGCTACGTTCCAGTAAAGCACCTTCACAACTCCTCTACCCTGCATTACCCCCGCCCCCCTACTTCCTACGAAACAAATTCCCCTGCACTTCCTTCAACACCTCTTTCTCCTCGTCCCACACCCACATTTTCTCGTCTATTTTTATTTTCCGATATCCTACCTTCGCCGATCTCCCTTCACTCCTCTCCCTCCTAGCCCTGTCGTACAGCATTCTCTGTACATCCCTTTCCTTTCTCGTCAAATCGTGATCGATGAACACTTCCTTATCCTTTATCCTATTTTTATTTCTCATTACCCCCAATTTTTCTTCCCAGCTCTCCAACTCCACAACCGCCACTTCTTTCTCCTTCCTCCCCTCCAACTTAACTTTCCCTACCCTGCCTTTATTCCACCCTATGCTCTGTAGCAGCGCTTCCACACCCTCCCTTTCTTCCCCGCTCTTCATCTTCAACCCTCTTATCACAATATTATTTCTCCTGTCTGCCTTCTCCTTTCTCTCCATTCTCAACTCCATTGCCCTTATCCTTTCCCTATCCGCCCTCTCCTCCTTTTCATTCCTACGCTCTCCCACTTTCTCTTCTATCATATTCCCTACCCTCTCCCAAATACCTTTAATCTCGCCCCCGCTACTACCCCCGACTCCTATTTCCATTTCCGTCCTGCCCTCCACCTTCTCAAGCCTTTTTTCCGTCCTTTCTTTCCACGCCCTAATCTCCTCTTCCATCTGTTTTATTTTAACTTCTTTTTCTTTTCTTTCCCTCTCTAACCCATCTACTCTCTCTCTCAGCTCTTTCACCTCCTTTTCCCATTTCTCATCTCTGATTCGCAGGTCTTCCCTCATACCTTCCATCTGCTCCTTGGTCCCCCTTACTTCCTCCCTCAGCCCCCTGATCTCGCCTATCAACATCCCGAGAGCCTCCTTTTCCAACATCCCCTCCATTTTTTTGGGGGGTGACCTCGGGGTTATCCCGCTTTTTTTAAACGGGCTCTCGACCTCGCTTTTCTCCGGACTCTCTTGGCTGTCTCTCTTCCTTTTCAAGAGATCCTCCCCGTCACTTGCGCTTGACGCTCTCTCCCTTACCTTCTCGCTTCCTTCGTTGCCACCGTCCCGATTTCTCCCTCTCCCCGACGCACCGCTCGACACCGGGCGACGCGTTGTTGGCCGTCGTGGCTTGTGGAAAATTCCCTCCCCGTCGGTTTCACTACCAGCACTGCCAGTACTCTCGCTGCCCACCTCCCGCTCTACCGCCGGTAAATGGGATCTATCCATGCAGTACCTGCCGCAACCGACAGATGTCTCTGCAAAATTTTGGCGTCTTTCGCCGCCAAATTTTCCTTTTTTTTTCCCCCTTTTTTTTTTTTTTTCAATTCCTCAGTCCCTGCGGACACCCCTTTCTCTCCCTTAGCATCCCCTAACTTTTCGAGAACCACCCTTGAACCCTCGAAAGCCCAGGACTCCTGACCACGAACTCCCCCGCTTACTTGCCAACCTAACCTCACTTTCCCTATCCAGCTAGATACCACCTCCCACACACGCTGAAACTCACTTTTTATCTCCACAATTCACCCCACACAACCCTACTCACCTCCTCGGCTTCCACCCTCACACTCCACTCACACCTTCCACACAAATTCCGTAAAATTCAACTTTTTGGTCGAAAATGCATGTAATTTGTGCAAAATTTGTCTATTTTGGTAGAAAATAAATCTTTTTTTGTAAAAAAATGCAACAATTGATTGAAAATGAATCTGTTTTAGTTGAGGATTGTACTATTTTGTTGAAAATTCGTCTTCCTAATTCAGTTCAACTGTTTTTTATTCAAAAAGAACATCTTTTCTTGGTTAAATGTTGAACTACTTTGTTAATCCATAAAAACAGCACGATTTTACCAAATCCCCCCTTTCCGCAAATCGTCTTACGTAATTTTTGGATCACCGCTAAATTCACAAAAAAAAATGTATTCGGCAAAAGTTATGCGAGATGGGGGCGGGGCAGGTCAAAACTTATGGATCCTAACAAAGAGAGGTAAATGGTTCAAAATTTCAGAATGGAAGTTTACGTAATTCATTCATGGCCCTTTGTTTGCCATGCATAAAAACAAAAATTTTCAATACCAAAAACGGTACATGAAAAAATGAGCATAAGACGTATATCCAGGTGTGAGTCAGTGTTCACAGACTGTGGGAGCTGGCGGCCCCCACCACGACTCCCGTGTGGGAGCACACACGTAAACGTCGCGTGTCGGTGTGTCCCCACTCCGTCACTTGATTACACGCTCCCCGGCAACGAAAATTTGTCGGTTCGGATGATTTCACTGTCTCCTTCGTGCTCTTTCGTTTGATTTCGGTGGCAGCTTCGGGTCAGCCACGAAGATGGGTTCGGCGTTGAAGCCGAGGATGCACGATTCTTAATTTGTAATTTCTCATTCTCGGCGACTCGGCTATTATCAAGATTTTTCAGCTTTTTCAGATTTGGAGAAATTGGAGGGTTTGGAGGTTAGAGTCGACTTTTGTTTAGAAACAAAGTTTGACAACCTCAAAAAAGCTAAAAAAGTTTTAAAAGATGATGATTATGTTTTTCAGGTATTATTATAGAATCTTTTCTAGTATAGGATCGTTATTTTATCGTTATTATTATCGTTATTGTTTAAAATAATTTATAAATTAGTATAAAATAATTATATAAAAATAAGTATATAAAAATTTATAAATAATTTTTATTTATAAATAAAAAATTATTTATAAATTATAATATAAAAAGATTCTTCACGAAATTTAAGTTTTTCACTCATGAGAGTGTAAAATGGCAATTTTATTATTTGTAATGATATTTTTCTTTTTTAATTCTAAAATTTAATTATTTTGCAGCTAATATATAAATCAATAATTATTTGTAATAGAAACTGGGTATTAAAGTATTACAGAAAAATCAATATAGGAATAAATAATATCAGTGTCGATCAGACTGGGGAAAACCCGGGAATTTTTTTTAACTAGGAAAAACGGTGATAAACCCGAGAATTTTATTTAGGAACGGGAATTTTTTTTATTTCATTGTAAAATCTACTTTTATCTACTTTATCTTCTTCTTATGCTTGAAAATTATAACTTCGTTTAATGTTTATTATACTTCAGTCTGTGATTGAGAATAAGATTGGCACGGTATATAAATAAAGAAATAATAAATCAAATGTAATTAATTCTTATAAATATCACCATTTTTATGTACTTTCATAGGAATGATCTGAAATAGATCTCAAATGAGGTTTGAATAAACTGTGTACAGGGAAAAATGCTTAATTTCAATGTTGTCAATAGGAAAACAAAGAAACAGTGTACATAATTTCTATTTTAAAATTTATGTGAGGGACAGAGGCAGGGTATATTAATTTCAATATTAAATAGGAGAATTACCTGAAATTAATTTTAAACCTGGAATGTAAAAAAATAATCTGAGTAAATCATTTATTATTTATAAATTTGTTATCCCATTACCACATACTTTAGTCTTCAAAACTGTTTTAAAAAATGAATTCACGTCTTCCCAATTTTCAGAGCTAAATAATTATTTTATTTTAAAAGGAATATTGTCTACAAAGCAAAAACTGTATTTTATTATTTTATAAATAAAAATTTTTAATTTTTTATTATTAGTAAAAAGAAAAAAAATTACTTCCAATTTTACTTTGTTTTACGTTCAATGGAATTTACTTTTAATATATGCGAAAGAATTGTATGTACGTAAAAAAAGGTCTCGGTGGATTTGTGTGGGGTCCTTGTTTGAATCTTAGAATTTGCTTCAATCTAATAACTCAGAAATTATGTAATTCGATCAATTTAAATGTAGGATATTTTAGAATTCGGGATTCTTATTTTTCGTGATTGTTTTCGGCAATTAAAAATATTTTCGTTATTTTAAATGAAGGAAATAAATTTAAAATTTTGTTTAAATATAAAAAATAAAATAAACAAAAATTGTGCCTATTTTTAAACGTTTAAGATTTAAGACTTTTTTTCGCAGAAATAATCTTTTGTCCACTAAATACAATGTCATTTTCCCGTTTCGGTAGCTACATTTAAGTTACAAAATAAGATAATAGAATGATCTATAGGGAATATAGTATAAGTTACTACAGGTTTTGAAATTTGTAATATAAGGAATATATTTTATAAGAAAAATTGAGGTTAGATTGATAATGTATATCATTCTCAAGCCTCAAGTGGTTTTCAATTTTCAAATTTTGTATTTCATTCTTTAATTGATTTTAAATATTGTGAATTTAGAATGATAATAATTTATATATATTTTTAATTCAGTAAAATAATCATCATTTCTTTTAATGATATTTTCTTAAAGAAGCATGAAAACTATGAAACTATAATAGTCGATATTCATACTTTAAACCATTTTCAAAAGTTTTAAGACTTTTTTAAAAAAGATTTAAAACTTTTTTGCATTATAATACTTTCTTAAATTTTCATTGAATTAAATATTCAATATTTATAATATTTTATCAAGGAAAATAGAATGTATATGAAATTATGAAAATCACAGCTTTGTTATTTCTTATAAACACTTCATAAAACCTTTAATGACTTGTATATCTATACTTAATAAATAAATAAATAAATAATGATTCACAAGAGAGAAAGCCTTACAATATACATTAGGGTGGGTCGAAAATAGATACTTTTGGAATTCAAAATTGCTACAACGCGGAAAAGTAGCATATTGTGGTCCTAAAAAGGTATAATTAATTTGGAATCAATCGACATGCAGCTTGGTTATCCGCGCTCGAAAAAAAGGTTTCAAAAATTTCTTGTTTGCAGAGTTTTAGAATTTTATTGAGTTTCAATTTTTTTTCATATACCTGGAGGTCAAAAAAGTCTTCTCAATTTTTTTTGGATTTTAATCTATCATTTTCTGAGAGATAATTCCTATTTAATTTACCATTGTTTACGGAATTTTTTTTACCACGTTTGCAAATAGAAGGAGAATTATTTGAGGTACATGAAAACTTTTCAGTGACAAAAATGAATTAGAAAAAAAAATCCCCAAGACCCAGGAATTGAAATTGTCAATACAGCGAATTTTTAAATTTTTGATTTTGGTATTTTGTGAACTTATCTTTATAACATGTAGTTGAAACATTTTTGTGAGCATGTGTGGGTTTTTTAAACATAGAAATACACGAGAAAAACAAATTCACAAGACCCAGGAATCGAAATTGGCAAAATAGCGAATTTTAACATTTTTGATTTTGGTATTTTACGAACTTATCTTCGTAACATGTAGTTGAAACATTTTTGTTAGCATCTGTAGATTTTTTAAACATAGAAATACACTAGAAAAAAATCGAAAAGACCCAGGAATCGAAATTGGCAATCGAGCGAATTTTTAAATTTTGGTATTTCATGAACTTATCTTCATAACTTGTAGTTTAAACATTTTGCTGAGCATGTGTGTGTTTTTTAAATATAGAAATACACTACAAAAAAATCCACAAGACCCAGGAATCGAAATTGGAATGACAACAAATTTTCTTATTTCGGAATTTTGTATCTAACAGAATTATTTTTTTTTATTTATAAGTTTAACATTTTTCGAGTTTGTGTGGAATTTTCAAACCTAGAAATACAGTAGAAAAAAAGTCGACATGACCCAGGAATCTTAATTGAAAACAGCAACTTTTAAAAATGCTGAATCGGTGTTTATTGAATTAAAAAAGTTACCTATGAACCTGATTTCCTTAGATGCAATTCTTTTTCGAACTGAAAGAAGGTATCGTTCTTTGTACATGCTATTTCACCCATTTTTTTCTTTTTTCATGCAATTTCAGAAAATGTTAAACTTATAAATAAAAAAAATTAATTCTGCTAGATACAAAATTCCGAAATAAAAAAATGTGCCCTTATTCCAATTTCGATTCCTGGGTCTTGTCGATTTTTTTTTCTAGCGTATTTCTATGTTTCAAAAATCCACACATGCTCATAAAAATGTTCAACCAACAAATTATAAAGATAAGTTCACGAAATACCAAAATTTCCAAAATTCGCTGTATCGCCAATTTCGATTCCTGGGTCTTGTGGATTTCTTTTCTGGTGTATTTCTATCTTTAAAACACCCACACATGCTCACAAAAATGTTTCAACTACAAGTTATGAAGATAAGTTCACAAAATACCAAAATTAAAATTTCAAAAATTCGCTGTATTGCCAATATCGATTCCTGGGTTTTGGGGATTTTTTTTCTAATGCATTTTTTTCACTAAAAAGTTTTCATGTGCCTCAAATAGTTCTTCTCCTATTTGCAAACGTGTTAAAAAAAATTTCCAAAAACAATGGTAAATCAAATAGGAATTATCTCTCAGAAAAGGATAGATTAAAATCCGAAAAAAATTGAGAAGACTTTTTTGACCTCCAGGTATGTAAAAAAAAAATTGAAACTCAATAAAATTTTAAAACTCTGCAAAAAAGAAATTGTTGAAACCTTTTTTTCGAGCGCGGGTAACCAAGCTCAATTTTTTTCGGATTTTAATCTATCCTTTTCTGAGAGATAATTCCTATTTGATTTACCATTGTTTTTGGAAATTTTTTTTAACACGTTTGCAAATAGGAGAAGAACTATTTGAGGCACATGAAAACTTTTTAGTGAAAAAAATGCATTAGAAAAAAAATCCCCAAAACCCAGGAATCGATATTGGCAATACAGCGAATTTTTGAAATTTTAATTTTGGTATTTTGTGAACTTATCTTCATAACTTGTAGTTGAAACATTTTTGTGAGCATGTGTGGGTGTTTTAAAGATAGAAATACACCAGAAAAGAAATCCACAAGACCCAGGAATCGAAATTGGCGATACAGCGAATTTTGGAAATTTTGGTATTTCGTGAACTTATCTTTATAATTTGTTGGTTGAACATTTTTATGAGCATGTGTGGATTTTTGAAACATAGAAATACGCTAGAAAAAAAAATCGACAAGACCCAGGAATCGAAATTGGAATAAGGGCACATTTTTTTATTTCGGAATTTTGTATCTAGCAGAATTAATTTTTTTTATTTATAAGTTTAACATTTTCTGAAATTGCATGAAAAAAGAAAAAAATGGGTGAAATAGCATGTACAAAGAACGATACCTTCTTTCAGTTCGAAAAAGAATTGCATCTAAGGAAATCAGGTTCATAGGTAACTTTTTTAATTCAATAAACACCGATTCAGCATTTTTAAAAGTTGCTGTTTTCAATTAAGATTCCTGGGTCATGTCGACTTTTTTTCTACTGTATTTCTAGGTTTGAAAATTCCACACAAACTCGAAAAATGTTAAACTTATAAATAAAAAAAAATAATTCTGTTAGATACAAAATTCCGAAATAAGAAAATTTGTTGTCATTCCAATTTCGATTCCTGGGTCTTGTGGATTTTTTTGTAGTGTATTTCTATATTTAAAAAACACACACATGCTCAGCAAAATGTTTAAACTACAAGTTATGAAGATAAGTTCATGAAATACCAAAATTTAAAAATTCGCTCGATTGCCAATTTCGATTCCTGGGTCTTTTCGATTTTTTTCTAGTGTATTTCTATGTTTAAAAAATCTACAGATGCTAACAAAAATGTTTCAACTACATGTTACGAAGATAAGTTCGTAAAATACCAAAATCAAAAATGTTAAAATTCGCTATTTTGCCAATTTCGATTCCTGGGTCTTGTGAATTTGTTTTTCTCGTGTATTTCTATGTTTAAAAAACCCACACATGCTCACAAAAATGTTTCAACTACATGTTATAAAGATAAGTTCACAAAATACCAAAATCAAAAATTTAAAAATTCGCTGTATTGACAATTTCAATTCCTGGGTCTTGGGGATTTTTTTTTCTAATTCATTTTTGTCACTGAAAAGTTTTCATGTACCTCAAATAATTCTCCTTCTATTTGCAAACGTGGTAAAAAAAATTCCGTAAACAATGGTAAATTAAATAGGAATTATCTCTCAGAAAATGATAGATTAAAATCCAAAAAAAATTGAGAAGACTTTTTTGACCTCCAGGTATATGAAAAAAAATTGAAACTCAATAAAATTCTAAAACTCTGCAAACAAGAAATTTTTGAAACCTTTTTTTCGAGCGCGGATAACCAAGCTGCATGTCGATTGATTCCAAATTAATTATACCTTTTTAGGACCACAATATGCTACTTTTCCGCGTTGTAGCAATTTTGAATTCCAAAAGTATCTATTTTCGACCCACCCTAATGTATATTGTAAGGCTTTCTCTCTTGTGAATCATTATTTATTTATTTATTTATTAAGTATAGATATACAAGTCATTAAAGGTTTTATGAAGTGTTTATAAGAAATAACAAAGCTGTGATTTTCATAATTTCATATACATTCTATTTTCCTTGATAAAATATTATAAATATTGAATATTTAATTCAATGAAAATTTAAGAAAGTATTATAATGCAAAAAAGTTTTAAATCTTTTTTAAAAAAGTCTTAAAACTTTTGAAAATGGTTTAAAGTATGAATATCGACTATTATAGTTTCATAGTTTTCATGCTTCTTTAAGAAAATATCATTAAAAGAAATGATGATTATTTTACTGAATTAAAAATATATATAAATTATTATCATTCTAAATTCACAATATTTAAAATCAATTAAAGAATGAAATACAAAATTTGAAAATTGAAAACCACTTGAGGCTTGAGAATGATATACATTATCAATCTAACCTCAATTTTTCTTATAAAATATATTCCTTATATTACAAATTTCAAAACCTGTAGTAACTTATACTATATTCCCTATAGATCATTCTATTATCTTATTTTGTAACTTAAATGTAGCTACCGAAACGGGAAAATGACATTGTATTTAGTGGACAAAAGATTATTTCTGCGAAAAAAAGTCTTAAATCTTAAACGTTTAAAAATAGGCACAATTTTTGTTTATTTTATTTTTTATATTTAAACAAAATTTTAAATTTATTTCCTTCATTTAAAATAACGAAAATATTTTTAATTGCCGAAAACAATCACGAAAAATAAGAATCCCGAATTCTAAAATATCCTACATTTAAATTGATCGAATTACATAATTTCTGAGTTATTAGATTGAAGCAAATTCTAAGATTCAAACAAGGACCCCACACAAATCCACCGAGACCTTTTTTTACGTACATACAATTCTTTCGCATATATTAAAAGTAAATTCCATTGAACGTAAAACAAAGTAAAATTGGAAGTAATTTTTTTTCTTTTTACTAATAATAAAAAATTAAAAATTTTTATTTATAAAATAATAAAATACAGTTTTTGCTTTGTAGACAATATTCCTTTTAAAATAAAATAATTATTTAGCTCTGAAAATTGGGAAGACGTGAATTCATTTTTTAAAACAGTTTTGAAGACTAAAGTATGTGGTAATGGGATAACAAATTTATAAATAATAAATGATTTACTCAGATTATTTTTTTACATTCCAGGTTTAAAATTAATTTCAGGTAATTCTCCTATTTAATATTGAAATTAATATACCCTGCCTCTGTCCCTCACATAAATTTTAAAATAGAAATTATGTACACTGTTTCTTTGTTTTCCTATTGACAACATTGAAATTAAGCATTTTTCCCTGTACACAGTTTATTCAAACCTCATTTGAGATCTATTTCAGATCATTCCTATGAAAGTACATAAAAATGGTGATATTTATAAGAATTAATTACATTTGATTTATTATTTCTTTATTTATATACCGTGCCAATCTTATTCTCAATCACAGACTGAAGTATAATAAACATTAAACGAAGTTATAATTTTCAAGCATAAGAAGAAGATAAAGTAGATAAAAGTAGATTTTACAATGAAATAAAAAAAATTCCCGTTCCTAAATAAAATTCTCGGGTTTATCACCGTTTTTCCTAGTTAAAAAAAATTCCCGGGTTTTCCCCAGTCTGATCGACACTGATATTATTTATTCCTATATTGATTTTTCTGTAATACTTTAATACCCAGTTTCTATTACAAATAATTATTGATTTATATATTAGCTGCAAAATAATTAAATTTTAGAATTAAAAAAGAAAAATATCATTACAAATAATAAAATTGCCATTTTACACTCTCATGAGTGAAAAACTTAAATTTCGTGAAGAATCTTTTTATATTATAATTTATAAATAATTTTTTATTTATAAATAAAAATTATTTATAAATTTTTATATACTTATTTTTATATAATTATTTTATACTAATTTATAAATTATTTTAAACAATAACGATAATAATAACGATAAAATAACGATCCTATACTAGAAAAGATTCTATAATAATACCTGAAAAACATAATCATCATCTTTTAAAACTTTTTTAGCTTTTTTGAGGTTGTCAAACTTTGTTTCTAAACAAAAGTCGACTCTAACCTCCAAACCCTCCAATTTCTCCAAATCTGAAAAAGCTGAAAAATCTTGATAATAGCCGAGTCGCCGAGAATGAGAAATTACAAATTAAGAATCGTGCATCCTCGGCTTCAACGCCGAACCCATCTTCGTGGCTGACCCGAAGCTGCCACCGAAATCAAACGAAAGAGCACGAAGGAGACAGTGAAATCATCCGAACCGACAAATTTTCGTTGCCGGGGAGCGTGTAATCAAGTGACGGAGTGGGGACACACCGACACGCGACGTTTACGTGTGTGCTCCCACACGGGAGTCGTGGTGGGGGCCGCCAGCTCCCACAGTCTGTGAACACTGGTGTGAGTATTGACATAGCTACCCGAAATGGGCCGCAGAGGCGCCACTATACTGATAGTTGTGCTTCATATGGAAAAGTTTACTCTCACTTTCTCTCTGATTGCTATATTTGCAAAAATAAAATAGCATTTTAAGTTAGTTGTTGTAAATATCACCATTGTGAAATTACCACTTGTCTCGCGATTATTTTGAGACCAAAAAGAAAAAATCGCTTGAGGGATTGTTGAATAAACCTGATTTGTTAATTTTTGTTTTCCGCTTATTATCTATATTTTCGTAAAAATAACTCCAAAGCGCTGTCTTTTTATTTTAAACTCTGCAATTTGGTATCGAAAAAAATATCTAAACGTTGAACATCGTTGGACATCCAGGACCAATGAAAATTTTGGAAAATGTATGAAAAATCGCCATTTGTATCAGTTTAAAACATATTTTTCCAATTTAGACCATGCTGCTTCAAATTCAACTCAACAAAAATTGAAGCTCATTAAATTTCCCGTAAAACTGAGAAAATACTCTTTTATCTTATATAGTAAATAGTTGAGGAGAAACAGTGTTCAAAAATGATAATTTGCTGAAAAACTTGTCCAAAAAAATTTATTTTTATTTTTTGTAAGATAAATTTTGTTTTGTGTACTGTAGACAAAAATGTTCAGGATATGAGTTAGCGCAGACATAATTTTTAGCAAATCTAATAAAAAACTCATTTGCATGAATATGTTACAGGAATGATTAAAGTTTTTCAGAATTGTATGTTATTTGATGTACTTTTATTATTATAACAACAACTTTTAACGCAAATTGCAGTAGAAACGCGATATTTGAAATAAGTTACTTTTAATTGAATTTTCATGAAAGTGGATATTTTTGAACCCCCAATAACTTTGGACAACATTTTATTATATTTGCATGATTTTTTTTCAGATTTGCTACAAATCAAGTCTGCCTTAACTAATATTCTGACTATTTTTGTCTACAGTGCACAGGAAAGATGCTATTTCACGCAAACTAAAAATAATTCTTTTTCACCAATTTTTCAGAAAAATATAAACTCTGGAGGCTGTATCTCCTAAACTATACAAGATAGAAGACTTTCTTTTCAGTTTTGCGGGAAATTTAATGCAGTTTATTTTTTGTAAAGTAAATTTAAATTATCATGGACTAACGTAAAGAAATATTTTGTAAACTGAAAAAACTGCGATTTTTTATACTTTTCCAAAATTGTAATGGTCCTGGATATCCAAAGATGTTCAACGTTTGGATACTTTTTTCGATACCATGTTGCAGAGTTTAAGATACAAAGTTACCACTTTGAAGTTATTTCCACGAAATTATACATAATAACCTAAAAATAAGAAATAAATGAAGATTATTCAACAATCCCTCCAGCGACTTTTTTTGCTGGTCTTAAAATAATCGTGAGGCAATTACTGCAATGATTTCAGAATAAAAGCCTTAAAAAAAGTATGTTTTCAAAAATCAGTTTGAAAAACAAACATAAACTCAAAAGATATAATTTGTATAACCAAATTGCACAGAAAGACTTATGGCCGATTTCACCAACTCTGATTAAATACATGGTTAGCTAATCATGATTATTCTTTAATCGAGCATTTAATCATGATTAAATTGTAATGCGTTCCACCATGGACATTTTAACTCTGATTAGCTAATCATATAACCTTTTCGTGGTAACTCTGATATTCCCTTGTAACGGCGATTCTGATTGGCCGCTACAAGAAGAACGCTTAAGTTTATTGCGCGCGCACGGTACAAGCTGACGACATTAACCAAGTCATGTGATACCCAGCAGAAATCTTTTTTGTCAAGAAGTGAAATAATTTTGCGTGTATGCAATATATTAAAATAATGTTACAAATTTCCAGCACTATTTCAGTCCAAAGAATAATAATGTGAATTATAAAGGCATTATAATAGTGATTAATTAAAGTCGTTCAGAAATATTTGATGCATATGTGAAAAACATACAAGAGGGAAGCTTCTCGATGCGACTGAATTCTTATTTCGTTAACTTATGTATTTTACATACGCATTGTCTTTAAAAACGAATTATCTCTTCCAACGAAGTGAAAGAAACTGTAGGTAAGAAAAGTGAGGTTATTGGAACACAATTTATACTTTACGGACGCCTCATCAAAGATATTTTGGCTTCATAGTTTCTTTCATCTACATATTGATAAAAACAAAAGCGTAGATATAATAAAACTTATTATAAAAATGATCCACATTCGTTCTGAACATGCTCCAAATGCTCAAGTGAAACTTCGATTCGGAGGTTCTGTTCTGCCAACCAACGTTAATCGCCGATTAACTCCGTTAACCGGCCAAAATCGACCGGTTAAGTTGAACGATGATTAACTCTCTTTAATCATACTTTAGAAGATGGTGGAACGCAAGGTACTGATTAAATTAGAATAATCGAGGATTAACATCTTAATCAGAGTTGGTGAAATCGGCCCTTAATGAGAGATTTATATTTCCGAAACCAGTGTAATTGGCTCATGAAGACAATTATATAACAATGGAAAAAATAAGGAGAAAAAGGAAAAAGACAAACAAACCAACCTCACCCTCTTTTCCTCACTTATTTTTAATGTTCTTTTTAAAGATTAAAACAAAAACCACGCGTCGTATAAAAAAATGATCAATAACAGATTATAACACCTTTGCGAACAAAAAAATTGTATTCTTTTTTTCATAAGAGGAAGTGGAAAAATTATATGTATTATAGAAATGTTGCAGATCGCACAGATTGTACACCTAACACTGTTTGCAAAAATTATATAATATATTGTACACAACGTATACTGATCATATTTTTCCTACACAAAACTTTTCCTACACATAATCTTTCCTACACAGAATTTAATATTGTTTAATGCTCTTATATTTTTCCTACACAAAATATTTTCTACACATAATATGTCCTACACAGAATTTAATGTTGTTCAATACTGTTATATTTTTCCCACACAAAGTATTTTCTACACATAATATTTCCTACACAAAATTGAATACTGTTATATTTTCCCTACACAAAAGATTTTCTACACAGAATATATCCTACACAGAAATGAATAGTAATTATCATACCCTGAAAATATTTTTTGAATATTGCACAAAACTCATTCTGCCCACTGTATTTCCTACACGAAATATTTTCTACAAAGACTATATTCTAAACAGAATTGAATAGTTATTATTTTATTATGAAGATATGCTCAAAACATTGTACACAAAAATATCATGTCCAATAGTATTCCTACACAAAATATATTTTACACAACAAAATTCTACAGCACAATTCTTTTAATTTAAATATCCTTGCTTTTCCTTGGCAAGTATTCTGAGAAAAGATATTCAACACATATTTATTCTACCCAAAAACATTGAGTGTGAAACTTTTCCTACACAAAACATATTTTACCCAAATTATCCCCCAAGGCAGAATATAAAAGACAATGTCAGTTATGTCTTGAAGGTGAGTGATGTAAGTGAACTTTATAATGTATGTTAAAGATTTGATTCAGAAGTTTTGCTTTAGAATAAATTAAAAATATCCAATGACAACAAATTTAAGCGAGTTTAAGATAAATTTTTGAAAATTGAAGATGATTTCGATTCAACATTTCTTTAGAAAATTAAAAATGGACTTACATGAATTCAAGATAAATTCATGTGAAATTCAAATTGTAAATGAGCTCACGCGAATTCAAGATGCAGACCCGAGTAAAAATTCTTCGACTTGGTTTTGACTTCAATTGCCCCCAATCAAGACATGCTGAAGTCGAAAAGTTCGACTCCAGCATGTCTCCTTATTGAGACGGAGCCAGACTTCAATTTATGTCTTGGAGACAAGTTTCTACGTCTTGAAGACATATATTTATATCTTGAGTCGAATTTTTATGACTTCAAGTCGAGCGGTTTATAACTTCGAGTATATACCTGCCCTGAAAAAAGGGTCATTCTGACTGTCATAAAAGCTAATCTTTGTTAATAATTAAACAATTTTGTATATTTTTACACAATATATATATTGAATCAATTAATTTATAGATTTTCATTTCTATTATACTTGTTTGACGACGATACCGAAAATGTTGTTGGTTTTTACGTATTTCTAACGGCTTAGGAGATCCTTATAGAAAATTACCATTTAAATTTTTTTGAGGAAAATTTTTCAGGGTTATACTCGTTCAGACCCACAGATTCTGAATTTTTAAATTAAAAATAACTAATTTAATATTTACAAAATTTTCATTCATTAATTTTAATCCTTCGCATCTGTTAACAGTCTCATTCGAGGTCTCATTTCTAAGTCGAAAAGGTTCGTCTTGAGACAAGTTACGCCAACTTAAAATCACCATGCTGAAACCATAAAAGTGAGACATTGTCTTATGTCTCGTCTCAGTTTTGAGACGCAGCCAGACATCGATGTCTTGGAGACGAACTCAAGTCGAAGCATTTTTACTCGGGGATGCTCGCAAGTTTGGGCGCGCTTAGGACGCGCGTCTGTCAGATCTCGCGCTTTACGCTCGTACTTCTTTTAGAGTTTTTACGTATCTTGTGTCTTTTTTTGTGATATTTAACTTTTTGCTTTCCGCCTATCAATTGCGATGTATACCATTAAGCCATTTCCCTTTCGGGGTAGGCGTGACACTACCCGATTCGGGTAGTGTTTCTAGGTTGATAACTTGTAGTAAATAACTACAAGTGTGGGCTCACCACACCCACGATGTGCCAACAGCACTCAGTTTTCTCGAATGGTCACCCATCCAAGTGCTAACCGCGCCCAACGCTGCTTAACTTCAGTGATCTGACGAGAACTGGGTTTTTCAGCGTGGTATGGCTGTTGGCGATAATTAAATTAAAACCAAAAAGTTCTGTCAAAAAATATTTAAAAAAGAAAAAAAAATTTAGGACTTTTCAAAAGCTGCCATTCTTCATTAGAACTTTCTTCCGTGTCTTACGTCGTTTGGCTCAAAAATCAAATTTTAGATTTTTATCATAATATTTTTGATCAATAAAACCCAAATATCAAGTCCTAACCAAAAAATGATAGGTCTTTTAAAAAGCTATAATTCTTCTTCTGAACTTTTTTTACGTATCCGTCGTCGTTTGGCCTAAAATTAGGTTTATCGACTTATTAATTTTCGATGCGTAAAACGCACATCAACGCCTCAATGCACATAAACAGACAATTTCAATATGAAATGAAAAAAATGTACAATTTTTTGACCTTAGATAACATATCTCGATGTTTATATTTTTTCTAAAAAACAACAGTTTTCCAATCTGAAGTCAAACAGCAGGCAAATTCTTTTCTTTTGGGAGAAAATTTCGATTTTTTGAAAAAGTAGTTTTTTCGCTCGCATTTTTTTTGTATGGTAAAATTCGAAAAAACGAATATGTCAATGTCTTTTTTAGCCATTATCCATCATTGTTATTCAAAAAAATTAAAAACTGAAAATTAAAAATTTGTCTGACTTTCCTCTGACTCACACGTATCGAACATCAGCCCGATTATCAGCGGCGTAATCTTTTTTTAACATAACCAAATACTGAAGAATGGGTATGATTAATGATTGAGGAAACTCCCGTACATTTAAAAGCACGAAAATACTTGGACTAACAGTACGGTTCTTCTAAAGTCAGACTGAACATTGTGATAGAGTTAACAAGAGCCCCAAAGTTACCTGCAAAGTCGTAGGATCATCGTAAATCGATTAGCTATACGTGTATCAGTTCGCCGTTGATCTGCCAGCCATATCTTATTTCTTTTTCGATTCAATTTCTACAAAATGGCAAGAAGAGACGCAAAGTCACTTTTTTTTATTTTTACTTTATTTGCAAATTTTTTGTTAAATTCTGTGCAAGTTGCATCAAGTCAACCAGATGCAGATGGTAATATGAATTGCACTAACTGCATAAACTGTAAAAATTGCAGAAATTGTACAAACTGTGTTAATTGTGAAAATTGTTCTGATTGTACGGATTGCAG
This sequence comes from Andricus curvator, assembly GCA_932195095.1. NCBI lineage: Eukaryota > Metazoa > Arthropoda > Insecta > Hymenoptera > Cynipidae > Andricus > Andricus curvator. Next base: position 18,736 of record CAKNYM010052892.1, read on the forward strand.
CGATACTAGAGGGTGTAATGATTGTACGGGTTGTAAAAATTGTATAAACTGTAGAAATTGTACGACATGCACAGGTTGTACAGGATGTAGGCATTGTACATCTTGTGACGACTGTAATGACTGTACAAGTTGTACAGATTGCAGAAACTGTTCCAATTGTACGAGTTGTACGACCTGTAGAAATACTAAGAATTGTATAAGTAAAACAAATGTACATGATCAGACTTGCTAGTTATACAGACCTCCCGGCATGTTATCGAATTGTATAAATTTTCTAAATTGTAAAAATTCTATACACAATGCGCAAATTTTACAATTTCAAAAACTTGTACAAAATTTTACCAAAAAATAATGCAATTTCAAATGGCAAATCTTGCTATAAAAACGCGAGTGTCCCACTTCACAGAAAAATGGTATATTTTAATATGTATCTACATTCACTTCGAATGTAAAACTGAACGGTTAAGCGAGTACATACTCAGTGTACTGTTTTATGTTTGCATATTTCAAATTTAAAAATTGCACATAAATTTAAATTTCTATGATATTTGTAGAAAACTTCTTGACAAATTTTGCGCAAAGGTTATCAACATTATTATTATTGATTAAATAGCAAGAAAAAACGCGCTATTTTATATGTTTTTTACGGGGCTCTTAGTTTTAAATTACTTTATCTACGAATTTTCATATTGAATTTGGAATTGATGGAATATATGGTATGCATAGTCCTTGACATCCCGAAAGTTGGAACGGTAAACATAATACTTTTTTGTAATTACAGTTGTGCTCAATTGTGTTAGCACATGTGCTCAGTTGTGCAGTAAACGGTTGTTTGGAAAATCAAAAATGATGGGCAAAATTTTTAAAAAACGTTTGTTTTTGCTAGAACCGCATCTTGTCAAAATCGCAAAAAGAAAAGTTGTGCTAAGCGACTAGAAGTATATACCGTATTGTGCAGTAATGTAAAATTAAGAAAAAAACACAACCGTTTGAAAAATAAAATAAGTAAACAATTTTATTATTTTATAAGATACAAACTTGTGCTGCATTGTGCTTGACAAAAGTAATCTTTTTCTCCTCTAACAAAATTCAGTTAGAATAGCAGTTGTCATAATGAACCCAAAATGTCAAACTGGAAAAAAATTCAAGACTTTCGAATATTAAAATTTCGAAAAACCAAAACTTGTGCTGGGTTTCGCTTGACAAATGCTATCTGTTTCCCTTTAGAAAAATTCTATGAGAGCAACAGTTTCCATATTGAAAACAAAAATGTTCAAGGCAAAAAAGATACAAGACAACAGTTGGTCTCACAGAATTTTGTTGAAGGGAAAAATATTACATTTTTCGAGCACAACTCAGCACAGGTTTTTTTTTTCCGAAATTTAATTATTTTGGGGTCTTGTGTATTTTGTGATTTTGACATTTTGGGTTTTATTATTACAACTGTTGATTTCACAGAATTTTGTTAGAGGGAATAAAGATTGTATTTATCGAACACAGTTCAGCACATGTTTGAATTTGAAGAAATAATGATTTTTTTAATTTTTAGGTTTTTGTAATTTTACTTTACTGCGCAAAGTTTTCAATGCTTGGAGCTGCTCAGGATAAACTTTTTTCGCGCTAATAATAAGTTGCGGTTCTAGCAAAAAAAAAACGTTTCTTAAAAATGTTGCACGTAATTTTTGATTTTTCAAAAAAAAACTGTTTTCTGATAGAATAAGCTCAATTCCAGCACAATTTAGCACACCTTTAATATTTTTTTAATATTAATTTTATGGTTCTAACTTCTGGGACATCTTCAATGTGTAGCATTTATATATTTGAACGGTTTTTTCTTTGTTAACAGAACTTTTCGGTGGCGTACTTCAAATACTGGTAGACGAACACTTTGGGGTCAACACCTTCGGTAAAGTGAATTCACTTAAATTTGATTTATTTAAGGGTAGTTGCCAAATATTCGTGATATTAAAGTTTCGGACTAATTTTCAGAAAAGTTCCCAAATTTGAATGGCTTTTGTTTAGAAATGGGAAATTCAAATATAGCTCAAATTTCCACTCGGTGCCATATCCACAAATACAAATTCGCACATAAAACTTGAGAAATTTAAAACAAAAGAATATGGTGAATGAATTATGCCCATAGGAATCATTTTTAATAATGTGAGGAACTTAAGAATTATGAACAGAGATCAATATTTTAGTGATAAAGGTGCTTCATTATGCTTAAAATTTGGTCGCCAAAGTTTTGTTCCCACTCGATAACATTCATATTTTAGAATATAACTCGGAAACAATCACTTTCAAAAATCGATAGGAAATAAACTGTGGAAGAAAATTGAAAATGTGGGTACACTACCAAACAGAGCGCAAAAGAATAACATTTGCACTATTTTTTAAGGTTTTACGTCCACTTTAAATATTTTAATATTAATTTCGCAATTTGATGTTTCACTCGGCTATTACCCCTGCGGTTACTTTTTTATACATTGTGTTCTTGTATCGTTCAAACTTTTGAAGCTGGTTGAAGTTGAACACAAAATTAATCAGAGAAAAACTATTTATTGAAAATTGCCTATAATCATCTTCTTAAAATTTGCTTTTAAAGGTGCCTTTATATATTTAAAGGCAAAGTGCTTTGAATGAAGGTAACTTATTATAAAATTTCCTAAAAATAAGTTGGTATTGAATTTAAATAAAAAACATTATTTTAATACTAGTTGAGTTAATTATTCACAAAAGAAATTAATTTCAAATCCAGTTGTAAACAATAATGTCCGAAATTATCGACATTCTCATTTCTTTTCTCGTCCGGAATCCTATTCTATAAACTAAAGAAGATATTCATTAAGTTAATTCTCGAGTCAATTTTGAATTCTGCTGTAATTTCAGGCTCAGTTACACCAAAACCACAATCAGGAAATTCAAAAACCATAGTTTCCCAACTTTTCGGAGAACCATGATATGCAGAAGGAAGAACGGGTTCATATTATTTTCCACGGACAACCATTTGTCTCAATTCGCTCTGTATGTCACTCATCCAATTGAAGAAATTAAGAATGTATGCTATCTGCGTATATTTATATAATATGTTCCAAAATGTTCCATTCGGTGGTGGCGATAGATTACATCAGTAATACTACTGGCAATGTCTTATTTATCCTCAAGGTTAATTTAAAGGGTTAGTGTCTGTCGACCTCATGTAGAGGTCTTAGTAGGGTTGAATTCTCCATATGTAAATCTACACATGAATAATAAAAATAAAATATATAACCAAAAATTCGTAAATTTTATTTAATAAATTACGAGTTAATTTTAGTTTACGCAAGTCCCTAAACAGTAATTACTAATTTGTAAAAAGCACTATACATTCTACTTACCCTATCGTCTATATATATTAATTCTTATCTAATAAAATTTTTTCAATTGAACTATGAAGATTCGATGTAATTGAATAGCTTTTTTCAATAGTTACGATGTTTACTGTACCTAGACCATTTACTTCACCTAAATATACTTGTTCCGTCAGTCGTTCTTCTTTCATTCTCTCAACATGTCCAAACCATCTCAATAAATATCTTTCACGCTCCTCAAACAGTGTATCTTCTACGCCAAATTCTTCGAGTTATCCTCTCATTATGACTTTTTCTATTAGCGTTTTACCGCATGAATTGCGCAGTAATTTCATGCCAACCGCGTTAACTTTACTCTTATCCTTTTCTTGGTATGTCCAGGTCTGCACAGCACCGTGGATGCAAGTATAGAATTATGTATTGCAATTTTATCTTTATTTGTTATATTTTCACATCTGGTAATGGCTTCTACCTTGCCGATTGCCTTATTTCGTTTGTTTATACGCCTCGCTATCCATCCGTCAATCTTTCCGTCAGTAGTAAATAAACTACCAAGATACACGTACTTATCAACTTGTGTAATCCTCTCATCGTCTAAGTAGATATTGCATATTGTTTTCTCTCCCTTTCCTCTAAATACCCTAATTTTTATTTTATTCACGTTAATTTTAAGGCCCATGTTCTTCATGCTAGTATTCAGTTTACTCAACATTCTCATGTAAGCATTCGATTAACTTATGATTGACTTATGCAAAAAACATAAGTCAAATTCTGTTGATGATAATGCAGTGAACATTTTATGGATTGCAGATATATATCCGCCCTTCCAAATGAACAATTGGAAATTCTTACGTGTCCTCCATACACGACTGGGCTAAAATTTCACACACATGTGGAATGAACCTTCAGCTTCGAGTTTCTGAAGAAAAAAAATTGTATTTGACCTTGGGAGTGTAGAAAACGAATTTTTTCCTCGCACCGTACATCATTCAAACCCGCAAGCTATACAATTATGTGCGATGCATTCCATTTCGCTCTTCATGTTTACTATTTTGTGTGTAAACTTTTGATTATTTTGGAATTTTTTTGTGTGTGAATGTAGTTTTCAATAACAATCAGGACCATTTTTTTCTTGATAATAAGCACGGATCACGCAAAAAATTTTCACAGTCCTGATTGTTATTGAAAACTACATTCACACACAAAAAAATTCCAAAATAATCAAAGGATTCCACAAAAAAACGGCAAAAATGAAGAGCGAAATGGAATGCATCGCACATAATTTTATAACGTGCGGGTTTAAATGTTTAGCGACGCTTAGCGGCCGCGGCAGATTACAATTTTCAATTGTTCATAAAATTGCTATCAAAAATGCGTTTTTTCAAACAAAGGGCCTAGCCGGGTAAGCATGTAAAATCTGCCCCCGCATGTATCAAGGCCAAATTGGTACCATATATTGGCACCTATGAGTCACAAAATTCCTTCAAGTCTCAACCTCGAAAATGTATTTTTGTAGTAGTTATGGAGCGGGAAAGAAAAACCAAAAAAGTAGTTTTTCTCGTAAACGACTCGATCGATTTTGATGATGAAAAAATATGTTATGCAGGTCGATGGGACGATTTAAAAAAAATATCGAAAAAAATTTTTGATGGAAATAACAGGTCTTAAAAAATTTTGAGGTTATGTTTTATAGTGACACCCACCATTTTTTCCATAAATATTCCCTCAGATGTCCTCTTCAACATATATTTTTGTCAAATTTTTTGAAGTGGTACAACATAGTGAAAAATAATAAAAATCATACTCGGGACACTGTGTAACTGTGTACCTTTATGGTATACTGTACTGGCCGGCTATTTCTTTCAGAAACCACCCTTTTTCGTCTGTCTTTCATCAGCAACGTTGTTGGCAAATCTAGAACTTATAAAATTCATATGTTATTATGAACAATACATTTTTCCTAGACTCTCACAATACGGGGTGCTTTTTGATCGTGAGTCCCCTCGCCTCTCACAAATCAAGAATTGTATTTTAATCCTCATCGCTGTTGTTATCAATCACTGGAATATAATTTTTTGTTTAAAATACATCGCTGAGTATTTGAGCTGGTTGAATAATCCTTGATAAATACCTTGTATGTGACAGGTAATACACGATGGCAGCATGTGTGAACAGCAGCCAACAGTTCGCCTGCAATTAGCAAACTCACATGTATAGTGTGTTACGCCTGAAACTCCAACACTATTAGGCTTGTACCTAATAAGACATCTGTATGATGTTCGAGAAATGTGTCGTGATTGGACCTTGAATTTAAGCACATTGGTTTCTTCTTTCGCATACTCAAGAACCAGTTTTCCATCCATATCTAACATTTCTGCCAAATAAGATACAGCTTGAGAAAGCTGATATGATCCAGTGAAAAAGACCACTAAATCTCTTTCTGTCATTTCTGGAAAATCTAGTATTTCTTATGAAGTGACTGCTTGAAAGGGAGTTTTTCGTCAAACCGACCCTTTTTCCTCTGCCTCAGTAGATAGAGTATTTTGCACATCTTTTCGAACATGCATTCTTTCCAAGATTTCATCTCTAGCTTCTACGTCAGATTGCAGCCTTTCACCATAAGTATTATTAAGAAATGATGCAATTCTAAAAAAGATACCAACTTTCAGTATTAGCTTGTTGTCTATTTTGTGATCCAAAAGCCGATATTTCTGTTTAAAAATACCGTGAACAGCTTCTACTGCCCAACGAATTTTAGTCACAAAACGGGACTGGTTGGACTCAGCTGCTGTCAGTTGCTTTCTTTTACCTTTCAATGCGGGCATCAATACTTTGAAATTTTTATCTTTCAAATCTTTTTTTACATCTCGAAAGCCTCGATCAAGTACAAAGACATAATCTTTTTCCAAGAATTTGCACAAGCCATTTGCGTCTTCAATAATGGTTTTCAAGATTTCTGCATCATTGTGATTTGCAAGATACGGTCCCAGCATATCCACTACATATCCATCAGTCGTACAAATGGTGAAAGGCTTGCAAAGGGGAACTTTCTTTTGTCCAGAGAAAGACTTTCTTTGATATTCATTATTTGTACTTTTCTGATGTCGCGCATATGTACCATCACAAATCAATAGTAAGTGATTATGAGCGTCAAATAAATTCTTTGCAATTTCCGTCGTATGATTTTGAATGAGGTTAGCTCTATCAAAAGAATTCAAACCAAAACGACCTGGTAGAACGTCATTTTCAAAAGACTTAACCACACTTGCGTTTGAAATTATCTGCTCATTTTCTATATTCAGTATAGAAGCTAAGATTTTATTTGAATTTCCCGTACGTAGTTTGAAGAGAAATACAACAAGAGCTTGGATCACAGATCGAGATTGACTATTTCGCATAGAAGTCATCATTTCCCCTATCTCCAGAAGATTTTTCCAAGATAAACCAGTGAAAACTTGCACTTGTTTTTCTGAAAGGCTGAATTCACCGATTTTTTCAAGCAATGTAGAATCACATTTGATGGAAAGAGTTTCCATCACTTCAGATAATTCTGACACAGTGAGCCTTGTTGTGTTGGAATGCGTTTTCAAAAGCTTAAGATCTTCCTCGTAAATTCAATTTTTTATCAGATGAGTTTTACAGCATCGATTTCCAGGCGGAATGAAAATTGTTTTCTTAATATAACATTGCGTGCGGGCTTCTACAGGAATTACGGTTATATTATTGGAAGAAAAACAAAAAAAGCAGCATTTGTGGGTAGCAACAGACCTCTGCATCAGAATTTCTACATATTCAATCTCAGAATCCGCTTGATTTGATTTTAATTTTACTTCAAATGTTGGGTCATTAGACGTTGATTCAAAGCAGGAAGATCTGTTTCAGTTTCAAAATCAAGGTTTTTGTCAGAATTATCTTTTCTATAAACAGTGAGTCGACATTTAGAAAATAAAATGTCACCTACAACTATTAACTATTAACTCGTTTAAGACAGGAGGAAAAAGCTTTCGCTTCATCCGTAGTATTCACTAACTTTTTTTTACCCCTCGTTTTTCTCAAAATTACATCGCAGTCAGCACACATAAGCTTATCCAGTGATAGAGCCATATTTGAGTAATAAGATCTTCATAAGTATCAAACTAAAAAAGTTCACTTTTCAACAGATTAAGACAGCACATAAACAAAAATCAGGAACAAAACAGTGCATGAACGAAAATATCGCACAAAAACAAATGAAAATCAACGAGTGCAATGACACAAGATTGAGAATTACGATTGAGGAAAGAATAAAAAACAAAAAACGATTCTTGCGATAATAGTAAAATCGCAATGATTTGTACGATCACAGAAGTGACCTTCGCAATAAAGTAAAATAGTGTAGTATTTAAAAGTACGGATACTAATCAGAACTACGAATACGACAAATGAATATCGCAAAGTGAAATGGCGCTAGAACAACAATTAAATTCGAATTAAAATTACGAACAAATGAAGATGTCTCGCACCAAGTAAGTAAGAGGAAAGCACTATTGTTCAACATATGTCTTGTCACCCTGTTGAAAAGATGATACAGAGTGAAAAAATAACGTTACTGACGAAAGACAGATGAAAAAGGGTTGTTTCTGAAAGAAATAGTCGGCCAGTACAGTATACCATAAAGGTACACAGTTACACAGTGTCCCGAGTACGATTTTTATTATTTTTCACTATGTTGCACCACTTCAAAAAATTTGACAAAAATATATGTTGAAGAGGACATTTGAAGGAATATTCATGGGAAAAATAGTGGGTGTCACTATGAAACATAACCTCAAACATTTTTTTTAAATTCAAAAATTTTTTAAGAACTGTTATTTGTATCCAAATTTTTTTTCAATTTTTGTTTGAAATCGTCACATCGACCTGCATAACATATTTCTTCCTCATCAAAATCGGTCAAGCCGTTTACGAGAAAAACTACTTTTTTGGTTTTTCTTTCCCCCTCCATAACTACTACAAAAATACATTTTCGAGGTTGAGACTTGAAGGAATTTTGTGACTCATAGGTGCCAATATATGGTACCAATTCGGCCTTGATACATGCGGGGGCAGATTTTACATGCTTACCCGGCTAGGCCCTTTCGCTCTTTTGTCTGGTTTATTTGGAAGGGAGAATATTTATCTACAATCCATACGAATTTCACTGGATTATCATCAACAGAATTTGACTCATGAGTCAAATTCCGTTCATATAACAAAATAAAAAACAAAAAAAAGGAATATCGAAAAATTCTTTGTAATTTTTTTTTGTATCTTGTCGAATGCTTCACAAATATATAATTTATTTCATAATTTAGGTTTTCATGGAAAATTTTGTGGTACAGTTGACCTAGTTTGAATCAATAAGAAATTCGTAAATCTGTTCTAGTTGAACAATTTTTGTTTGTTCATTTTTTTCGTATCTTGTCGACAAGGAAGATAATTGAATACCGGCAGCATCGGAAAACCTGTCTTTTCGGATCCAGAGAATCTTGAAACGTGGAGATTCAATGAAATTCGTGATAGTCGCAGCTTTCACACAAAACTAATACCTTCTCATTATGATCAGAATTTAAAAAAAATAACTTTTAGTGCCAATATAAATTTTTTAGTTTCAGATTCCGACTTATTTTCTTTAAAGTTATTGTGGTTCGAAACCATTTTTCCTGTATTTCTATACAGAAATTCCAGATTAAGCAGCGAAGAAACTTTTAAAATGCACTACTCTACAGGTAAATTTTATTTAACATTTTATATTATTTTTTATATTCAAAAGCTATACATTTGAAATGTACGTTCGAATTTAAAACGTGTAAGAAAACATTTTAAAAAACAGGTTTACAGTTAGCATAACCACTGTGTATAATAATCAGCCATTGTAAATTAAACTTATACACGGCACCCAACAAAAAACAATATATAGCTATTTGTATATAACTTATTAAAAGTTTGTAGCGGCAGCAAAAACTAAAATATGTTACAGATTTGATCGTTCCTTTTCCCTCGGCTCGTTTCTCTTGTTCGCCTATCTGTCTCTCTTCAAGTAACCTGTCAAACATCTACTATTTGTATTTAATTTGTGTTAATATAATAAATCGAATTTAGCACTAAAAGTTCTACGAGCATATTATTGTTAATGGATTAAAGAATCTAATAAATTTTAGTTCTCTATTTTTTAATTATACGGTCTACAGAGATTGTACAGATCATAAGATCTTTATGACAAAAATATTTTTAAATGGTGTTTTTTTCATATGAGGAAGCGCAGAAATTATATATGTTTTATAGACATGTTTGCAGATCGCATAGATTTCCCACCTAACATATTTCGCAAAAATTGTAGCTATTGTTCAAATAATAAGAATTGCACATTGTAATGCAAAACGATGTAGCTCTATGTCTATTATACTTATTTATCAGCGGCGTAATCTATTTCTAACGATTATTTCTAACGATAGCGAAGAATAGCTGCGACTAATCCTTGAGGAAAAACCGGTGCATATAAAATGCATGAAAATGTTCAAACCATCAGTACGATTCCTTTAAAGTCAGACTGAGCATTCCAATAAAGTTACCAAGAGCCCCAAAGTTATCTGTAAAGTCGCAGGATCTTCGTAAATTGATTAGCTATACGTGCATCAGCTCGTCGTTCATCTGCAGCCATATATTTTATTTTATTTTTCAATTTCATTTCTACAAAATGGCAAGGAGAGACGTAAAGTCACTTTTTTTGATTTTTACTTTATTTGCAAATTTTTTTTTCATGTCCGTGCAAGTCGCATCTGGTGAACCAGATGCTGATAATAATGTAAATTGCGTTAACTGCAAAAACTGTAAAAATTGCAGAAATTGTAAAAACTGCGTCAATTGTGAAAATTGTTCTGATTGCACAGATTGCAGTGATAGTCAAGGTTGTACTAATTGTACGGGTTGTAACAATTGTATAAATTGTAGTAATTGTACGACATGCACAGGTTGTACAGGATGTAGGCATTGTACATCTTGTGACGACTGTAATGACTGTACAAGTTGTACAGATTGCAGAAACTGTTCCAATTGTACGAGTTGTACGACCTGTAGAAATACTAAGAATTGTATAAGTAAAACAAATGTACATGATCAGACTTGCTAGTTATACAGACCTCCCGGCACGTTAATGTATTGTAGAAATTGTAGAAATTTTCAAAATTGTGAAAAGTGTATACACAATGCGCAAATTTTACAAATTCAAAAACTTCTACAAAATTTTACAAGAAAATAATGCAATTTCAAATGGCAAATCCTACTGCAAAAACGAAAGTGTCCCATTTCACATAAAAATGGTACATTTTAATATGTACATTTACTGTAAAATTAAACGATTTAAAATGTAAAACTTGACGCTACAATTGAACGGTTAATTGTATATTTCAAACAATGCATTTTCACTGTCAAATTATGGAATTTCGGACTACATGATCAATTTACTGTTGTACTATTTCGAATGTGCAACTGCACGGTTGAACGTGTGATCTTGCCTTAAGGCTATTACCATAATTAGTATAAATTGATTAGCGAGAAAAATGTACTATTTCATAGGTTTCTTATGGGGCTCTTAGTTTTGAATTACTTTATCTACGAATTTTTATATTGAATTTAGAAATGACGGAATATATGGTATGCATATTCCTTGATATCCCGAAAGTTACAACCGTAAACTTAATGTTTCAAAAAAAATTTACATTTGTGTTAAATTGTGCTAGAGTTGTGCTTATTTGTGCAGTAAACGATTTGAATTAAAATTTAATTTTTTTTTTGCTGGGACCTCAAATTATTACAATAGCAAAATGAAAGGTTGTACCAGGCGACTTAAAGTGTGCACAATTTTGTGCGGCAAGGTAAAATTAGAAAAAAAAAACATAACCATTAAAACAAATTATATAAATAAACACCAAAAAAAACAGTAAAAGTTGTCATATTAAAACCCAAAATTTCAAATTCGAAAAACATACGAGACCAAAAAAGATACAAGACAACAGTTGGTCTCACAGAATTTTGTTAAAGGGAAAAATATTACATTTGTCTAGCATAAGTCAGCACAGCTTTTCGTTTTTCGAAATTTAATTATTTTGGGGTCTTATGTATTTTTTAGTTTAACATTTTGGTTCTTAATATGACAACTGTTGGCCTTAAAGAATTTTTTTAAGACCACAATTCAGCACATGTTTGTATTTCACGAAATAATTTTTTTTTTAAACGCTTAGGTTTTTGGAATTTTACTTTACTGTACAAAATTTTGTATACTTCAAGCCCTTCAGCATAACCTTTCGTTAACTTGCGGTTCTAGCAAAAAAAAACGTTTCTTAAGAATTTTGCCCGTAATTTTTGATTTAAAAAAAAAACTGTTTACGGCAGAAATAAGCACAATTTCAGCAAAAATTAGCACAACTTGCTTTCTTTTTTTAATATTGAGTTTACGGTTTTAACTTCTGGGATATTTTTAATGTAAAATTTATACATTTGAACTGTTTTTTTCTTTGTCAGCAGAACTTCTTGGTGGCGTACTTCATATACTGGTAGACGAACACTTTGGTCTCAACACATTCGGTAAAGTGAATTTACTGTTATTCAACTCATTTAATGGTAGTTGCCAAAAATTTGTGATATTAAAAAAGTCCCAGCCTCGTTTTTAGCAAAGTTTACCAATTTTAGTGGCTTTTGCTCAAAAATGGAAATATTAAAATATAGCTAAAATTTCCACTCGATACCATGTCCCCAAATACTAAAAACTCATCAACACAGAAAAAACTAAGAATAAAATTTGTTGCAGGAAATTTTTTAGAGCGATAAAGTTTTGTTCAGCCAACTTCGCGTCTTTCAAAATACATGTGTTTGTCATGAAAAAACAAAAGAAAGTTTAACCGATATTCGTGTAAATTTTATCCTGTGAAGTTAATTTTTGTTGCAAAGAATCCTTTTAAATATTATGAAATCCATTGACTTATTTTAAAGTCTTCTAAGTCCCTTAAATCTCTTCAAATAAATTGAATTTACACATGAAAATTCATAAATTTCTGACAAAATAATTCGGTGAATAAATGATGCTTATAGGAATTATTTGTGTCCAGTTAGGAAACCTAAACATTATAAATAGAGATTAATATTTTAGTTCTAAAGGTGTTTAATTATGCTGAAAATTCTGTCACTGAAGTTTTGTTTCGACTCGGTAACATTCATATTTTAGAATATAACTTCGATAATAAACACTTTAAAAATTTGAAAGGAACCGAAAAATTAAAATTTGCACTATTTTTTAAGATTTTTCGGTTCACTTAAAGTATTTTTTAAATATTTTTTAAAGTCTTTATCTCTGCGGTTACTCTTTTTGCATATTGTGTGCTCGTCTTGTTAAAAGTGTAAAAACTGGTTGAAGTTGAACACAAAATTAATCAGAGAAAAACTATTTATTGAAAATTGCCAATAATCTTCTTAAAATGTGCTTTTGAAAGTGCCTTTATTTATGTAAAGGCAACGTGCTCAGCTTTAAATAAAAAACCGAAAATTTTATATAATTTCAATAAATGTATATTATTACAATTCATAATATGCATTGATATAAAAAACAGACGTATTTTCCTTGTCTCATTTTTATAATTATATATCATATGATTATAATTTGTTTATGCTCAATGTTATTTTTTACGATTTGAACCAAAAATATGCATACTAGCGTAAAGTGGTTCTGAAAAAATGTGTAAATGTAATTTAGGCGAAAAATTTTGTTAGATAAAATGTTCTTGTAGCGTGTATCGTTTTTCCAAAAAGTTAATTTTTTTATTGTAATTGTATTGTTATAACAAAAGTTTATAACAAATTTGTAGATCTTTTTAGGTTGAAGAACTTTTGTCTATTCATCTTTTTTCGTACCTTGCGTCGTTTTTCCAAACAAAATTTTGTATTGTTAATGTTATTTTTCACGATTGGAACAAAAATTACGCATCCTATCAAAAACTGATTAATGACAAATTTGTAGATCTTTTTTGAATGTACAATTTTAGTTCATTCATCTTTTTTCGTATCTTGTGTAGTTTGACCGCAAAATGGAATTTTTTATTTTTCATTATTTTTTTGTGCGATAAAAATTTTAATTTTCGATTTTCCAAGAAAACTAAAAAAATTCTTTAAAAAGAAACACTTTTCTTTTCCTGACTTTTTTTCATATCGTGCGTCCATAGAATTTTTAAATATTAAAAAAAAGTGTTCTCAAAAATTTTCAAAATGTGCTCACTTTTTGAATTTGTATCCAAAATGGCTGGCTAACAAACTTGACCTTCATTTTTGAACACTCAAACAGTAAACCAAAGCCCAACCTAATACGTTAATTCTTTTGAAATTTATCGTGCTAACAATGTACAAATCTACAGACTAACAGACATTTTGTAAAAACCGGTTTTTTGGGTTCAGGGGGTCTCAAAACGTGGACATTTGACAAAAACGGGGAGAGGAGGTTTAAATTTTACACAAATCTACTACCCTCTCATTATAGAATGAGAATGTAAAAACATCATTTTAAAACTGGTTTAGTTAATTCTTCATAAATAAACTCATTTGAAATGCGATTATAAACTATAACGTCAGAAATTATCGACATTCTTACTTCTTTTCTTGCCCAAAATCCTATTTTATAAACTAAAGAATATATCCATTAAGTTCATTTTGAAGTAAATTTCAATTTTTTTTATAATTTCAGGCTCAGTTGAACCAAATCCACAACCAGGAAATCAAAAATTCAGAGTTCCCCGACTTCTCGCAGAACCATATATATGCAGAAGGACGAACGGCTTCTCATTATTTTCCAACGAACAACCAGTTGTCGAAGTTCGCTCTGTACGCCACTCATCCAATTAAAGAAATTAAAAATATATACCATATGTTTATATTAATATAATCTAACTGAAAATTCCAAAAATTTCATGTTGGTGGTGGTGATAGATTGCATCAGTAATACTACTGACAATGTCTTATATATAATCAGGTTTAATTTAAAGGGTTAGTGTCTGTCGACCTCATATAGAGGTCTTAGTAGGGTTGGATTCTTCATATGTAAATGTACATATGAATAATAAAAATAAAATATATGACCAAAAATTTCAGAATTTTATTTAATAAATTATGAGATAATTCTAATGTATGCACAGTCCCTAAACAGTAATTACTAATTTGTAAAAGTCACTACATGTACATTATACTTACTCTATAGTCTATATATTTTAAATCTTTTCCACTAAAATTTTCTCAGTTGAACAATAAAGATAGCAAATGTACCAAAAGTAGTACGTAATATTTTCATACTCTATGAAAATGTGTTATAAGAAATTATTTACCAGGAAAATAATTTTCAGAACCTGGGGTTAACTGTTTCTTGGCAATTTCCAATAATTTTCCGAATAATATTGCCAATAATTTCTTGCCTATTATATCTAATTTTACAACTTTCAAAAATTCGATAGATTCACTGTAAGTATATCTGTGGCCGGCAAATACTTATTTCAGGCAAATAGCTTCTGACTAGGCAAATGTTATCTGCCTGGGGAAATAATGTTTCTTCTTATGTAATTGCTAAATACTCAAGCAAAAACTGTGAGACTAGGCAAATTGTATTTGCCCAAAAACTTTTTAGGCGTATGAAAATAAACTTTATTCTATATAAAGCGGGAATGCCGTGTAATCTGTTAAAGAATAAAGTAGGTGCTTTTAATCGTCAGTATACACTGGGGCGGTCCAAAAACCGCTAATTTTGAAAAGTAAAATGTGCTTGTGGAAATACTTTTTCCTTTTTGAAAAAAAAGAATATCCCTAAAAGAATTTATGTTACGGAAGGGCGAACCCATCTACCAGAACACGAACTGGACCCTTGCAGGATTATTATTATTGTTAACAAATACCCGAAATTCTTTGTGACAGAGGCATTGTAATAGAGGAAAAACCTTTTTTTATTGCCTATTTTTAAGAAAAATCATTAATAATCAAATATTATAATTATTTTTTATTCAATAAGACTATAATAATAGCTTTTTCATCCAATTAAGAATATAAAAAAGTTTTTGTACTTGAAAAAAATGAAAACATAAATTCCCACAAATCTTGAGCATACGGCTGGTGTCGAACATTTGATGTAACTCCACAATATTTTGCTGTAACTTTAAAGCGTCACCTCAACTCACTTCTGAATCCTGGTCAGCTTTTGTTCAAAGAATTTTTCAAACAATTTCATTATTAATTAACAACAAAATTTTTTTAAAATCATTCATAGCATCTCTGAGCAAGAATGAAACTTTTTTACCTATTACAGTTTTTTTGTAGTATAAACCCTGCATATGCATAATTAATTTATATCTGATTGAACCATTGTAATAAAAAAAAATTATAATTTTTTTAACATTGTGTAAACAATCAGAAGACATGATTTTTAAAATGGACACAGACCAATCCACATTAACAATTTCTCAATATGGCCTTCTTATTATTTTAATAAAAATAAAAATGTTACACCATCCCGTCGTTTGATGAAACTGTTCTATTTTTCATGTTGACAACTTTTTAAATTTATTATATACAGTCCTAAATAAGTTTATATGTTTTGACTAAGCAACTAATTGTTTTTCACTATTGAATGAGGAAATATCTTGACTAATTGAATTAGTAATTTTTTAATAATCTTTAGTGGCCTAATTTTCACTTATAAAATTTGTAAGATTTCACTAGTAATTAGTTAAGTTTTAACAATTTTGATTCAGAGAGGCAATGAAGTAACTTGCGTAAGAAAAAAGGCTATAAAATAAAAATAAACTTCTATAAACACTCAAATTTATCATTATTCAAAGCAAATCATTCTTACAAAGTTTGCTATATAATTTCAGTTTTTATGGAAAATGAGAAAAATGTACAACCGAAGCAAATTTTGAAAATCGTAAAGAGAACTCTGTTGAAAAGTAGCGCTTGAAGACTCTAAATGTGTATAATTAATTTGGAGCCCATTGATTCATTGTCATTTTAACATTGTAAAAAAATTTTTTTTTAACTTTGTTAAAACAGTCAGAAGGCAATGTTTTTAAATTGGAGACAGGCTACGTAACGTTTACAATTTCAAAATATGACCTTCTTATTGTGTCAATAGAGTCAAGAATGTTACACCATCGCGTCGTTTTATTAAACTTTTTTATTTTTCACATTATTTTTTTCTACTATTATATTATCAAGTATGTCGACTACTCGAATTAGTAATTTTCTACTCATTTTTAATGGCTCACTTTTCGCTAATCGAATCTGTGAAGTTTCAATAAAAATTTGTTCAATTTTACCAATTTTGATTCAGAGAACACATTTCACAGCCTTCTGAACAATACATTTCTTATAAATCTCCGCTCACCTAGAAGACTCACTGCCTATTGTACAGTAAAAAAAAAGGACGAAACCTTTAACTTTTTTAAACACATTGGAGCGGCCATTTTATTGTTTTAATTTGTATTATAAATTTAGAAACAGCTGCTTTAAAATCCACTGAACAGTCAATTTCATTAGCATCGGACCATTGCATGCTGGGGATGGAATGTTCAAAACCACCTAGAGGTCACAAATCTTGACCGAATTGAATAATTTTTTTTAGAAATGTTACTAATTAAATTTCGAAGAGACTCACATTCCTGAAACCAACTAACCCTAAAACTCAAATCCCAACCCATAAACCCTAAACCCATAAACCGTCAACCCATAAATCCCAACCCATTAACCCTAAACCCACAAATCCCAGCCCATAAACCCTAAACCTACAAATCCCAAACAATAAACAACAAAATAAATCTTAAACCCATAAATGTTAACCTATAGATCCTGCAGAATACATTCCTAAACTCTTAACCCACAAATTCCAACCCATAAACCCTGGAAAATAAACCTCTTACCCACAAACCCCACATTGATAAATCCTAACCTATTATTATTATCGATTAGCAATTTGAACTCGAAAGTTCATTGCCTTATCTACCCGAAACCGCCACGCATCTCTATCCTGTGGATCCTCCATCCAGTTTAAGTAATCATGTCCTAGTTCTTTTAGATCATCCCTTACAAAAGCAGTAAATTTCTTTTCTTTTGGGAGAAAATTTAGATGAATGTCTTTTTTAACCATTATCCATCATTGTTATTCAAAAAAATTGAAAACTGAAAATTAAAAATTCGTCTGACTTTCCTCTGACTCACACGTCTCGAACGTCTGCCCGATTATCAGCGGTGTAGGTTTCTTTTAAAGTCAGACTGAACATTGTGATAAAGTTAACAAGAGCCCCAAAGTTATCTGCGAAGTCGTAGGATCATCGTTAATCGATTAGCTATACGTTTATTAGTTCGCCGTTGATCTTCCAGCCATATATTTTATTTCTTTTTCGATTTAATTTCTTCAAAATGGCAAGAAGGGACGCAAAGTCACTTTTTTTGATTTTTACTTTATTTGCAAATTTTTTGTTTAATTCTGTGCAAGCTACATCAAGTCAATCAGATGCAGATGGTAATTTGAATTGCGTTAACTGCATAAACTGTAAAAATTGCAGAAATTGTACAAACTGTGTTAATTGTAAAAATTGTTCTGATTGTACGGATTGCAGCAATAGTCAAGGTTGTACTAATTCTACGGGTTGCAAAAATTGTATAAATTGTAGTAATTGTACGACATGCACAGGTTGTACAGGATGTAAAAATTGTATATCTTGTGAAGACTGTCGTGAATGTACAAGTTGTTCAGATTGCAAAGTTTGTTCCAATTGTACGAGTTGTATATCCTGTACAAATACTCAGAATTGTACAAGTAAAATAAATGTCCATGATCAGACTTGCTAATTATGCAGACTTCCCGGCATGTTTTCGAATTGTAGAAATTGTAGAAATTTTATAAATTGTAGAACTTCTATAGACAAGGCGCAAATTTTATAAATTGAAAAATTTCTACAAAATTTTACTAAAAAATAATGCAATTTCAAATGGCAAATCCTACTGTAAAAATGCAAGTGTCCCATTTCACAGCAAAATGGTACATTTTAATATGTACCTACATTTACTTAGAACGAAAAACTGCACGGTTTAGCATGTATATGCTCACTGTACTGTTTTATAGTTGCAAATTTCAAATTCCATAATTGTACGTGAAGTTAAAAAATTTCATATGTTTCTTATGGGGCTCTTAGTTTTAAATTACTTTATCTACGAATATTTTTATTGAATTTAGAATTGATGGAATATATGGTATGCTTAGTCCTTGATATCCCGAAAGTTGGAACCGTAAACCTCATATTTAAAAAAAGAATTACACTTGTGCTACATTGTGTTAGACTTGATCTCATTTGTGCAGTGAATGGTTTTTTGGAAAATCAAAAATTATCGGCACAAATTTTTAAAAACGTTTTTTTTTTGCTGGAACCACAACTTGTTACAATCGCAAAACGAAAGGTTGTGCTAAGCGGCTCGAAGTGTAGACAGTTTTGTGCAATAATTTAAAATTAGGAAAAAAACAGAACCGTTAAAAAAATAGAATAAATAAACAGTTTTATTATTTCATAAGATACAAACTTGTGCTGAACTGTGCTTGGCAAAAGTAATCTTTTTCCCCTCTAACAAAATTCAGTTAGAGTAGCAGTTGTCATATCAAACCCAAAATGTAAAACTCGAAAAACATTCAAGACTTAAAGATAATCAAATTTTGAAAAATCAAAACTTGTGCTGAGTTCTACTCGACGAATGCTATCTGTTTCCCTATTAAAAAACTTTATGCGAACAACAGTTTTTTAAAGAGAAAAATATTACATTGGTCGAGCACAACTCAGCACAGGCTTTGGTTTTTCGAAATTTAATTGTTTTTGGGTCTTGTGTATTTTTTGAGTTTGAAATTTTTGGTTTTAATATTACAAGTGCTGATTTCACCGAATCTTGCTCGACGGAATAAAGACTTCATTCGTCGAGCACAATTTAGCTCATGTTTTTATTTTCCGAAATAATAATTTTTTTAAATGCTTAGGCTTTCGGAATTTTAATTTACTGCACAAAATTTTGTATACTTTGAGCCGCTCAACATAAACTTTCGTTTCGCGCTAGTAATAAGTTGCGGTTCTAGCAGAAAAAACGTTTCTTAAAAATTGTGCCCGTAATTTTAGATTTTTCAAAAAGACTGTGTACTGCAGAAATGAGCACAAGTCCAGCACAATTTAGAACACGTTTAATATATTTTTAATATCAAGTTTATGGTTCTAACTTCTGGGACATTTTTAATGTGTAGCGTTCATACATTCTACGGTTTTTTCTTTGTTGACAGAACTTCTTGGTGGCTTACTTCAAATACTGGTAGACGAACACTTTGGGCTCAACACCTTCGGTAAAGTGAATTTACTAAAATTTGACTCATTTGAGGGTAGTTGCCAAATATTCGTCATATTAAAGGCCCGGTCTAGTTTTCAGCAAAGTTTCCAAATTTTAGTGACTTTTATTTAGAAATGAGAAATTCAAATATAGCTCAACACAGAAAAAACAGAAGATAAACTTTACATCGATTTGCGACGAAAGATTATTTGCAACAAAAATTAACTTCACAGGATAAACTTTACACAAAATTGATCAAAGAAAAACTTTTTATTGACAATTGCCTATAATCATCTTCCTAAAATGTGCTCTTAAAGGTGCCTTCATGTATTCAAAGGCAAAGTGCTCAGCTTTAAATAAAAAACGACGAAATTTCGATTTTCGAAGTTTTTAACCACAGCGCTTTGAATGAAAGTAATTTACTATAAAATTTCCTAAAAATAAATTGGTATTGAAATTATATACAAAACATTATTTTAATTCCCAGGCTCAGTTGCACAAAACAAACAACCAGAAAATCCAAAACCGGGAGTTTCTTGACTTCTCGGAGAACCTTAATATGCAGAAGGAAGAACAGGTTCTTATTATTTTCAACAAACAACCGTTTGTCTCAATACGCTCTGTGCGTCACTCATCCAATTAAAAAAATTAAGAATGCATACCATATGCGTATATTTATATAATATAACTATATTCCAAAATTTTATATTCGGTGGTGGTGATTTTTGGTGATTTGGTGGTGGTGGTTAATTTAAAGGGTTAATGTCTGACGACCACATGCAGAGGTCATAGTATGGTTGGATTCTCCATATGTAAATGTACACATGAATAATAAAAATTAAATATATAACCAAAAATTCCAAAATTGTATTTAAAAAATTATGAGTTAATTATAAGTTATGCACAGTCCCTAAACAGTAATTACTATACATCCTACTTACCCTATAGTCTATATATTTTGATTCTTTTCTACTAAAATTTTCTCAATTGAACAATAAAGATATAGTCCGGGCGCCTTATGAAATTTGAAGTAAAAAATGCTACCTGTACTTTGACTTCGGATTCTTGTAGTGCTAGCATGTATAACAAAAGCCTATATATTTGCGACCAAGGTTCCGGAAGCACTGCGTGTGTAAACAATCGTCAAAGATAGCAAAAATAGGTTTTTTGTTTATTGCAACTAACCTATATGCCTGTAGAAAAAGTTTAGCTGAAAACTATAGGTCTTACAAATATCTACATTAAGATTTGTTCATTTGTTTACTTGGAAAAAAATAAAAACTGTCCAAAAGTGCCTTTTTTTAAATATGCAATTAATGTTGCAATAATTAATTAAAAAGTTTCGAAATTTCAGAAAATATGTCCCTTACCACCCTTTAAAAGTGTGCAAAACTTCAACCCGGAATAATGATTAGTTTTCATGAAAACTCGTTTGTTATTGAAAAATGGACTATGTTTAACGAAATTTTTACAGATTTGGCCGATAGAATCTCAACAAAAAGTGGGTTATTGTCCTGTACAGAAGTTGTGCTATCAATTCCACTTAGCGGCAAAACGATTCGATATGTGCTATTTTTCTACACATTTAAAAATAAATTTGTTGTACTTTAATAGGGCGGGGGGGGGGGGATATTTTTGCAAAAATTATTGCTAGTGAAATTTCAAACCTACAAAGCTGAAATATACATCAAGTACAGAATGAGAGCTGTACTATTCATTATTAAATTTTCAAGGCAATGCATTATTATTTTGTTGATGATTATTGTAACTGATTATGGGAGAAGGATTGACGCGATCTGTGGCGGCGAAGTGGGGGAAGCCGCTGTCGCTTACGTATGGTTATTACACAATATTTTAAGCATTTTTTACATTTTTTTTCCTGAAGTAATTTTGATGTAAACTTTTCAAAGAATAAGGTATATATCATAGTTAATCTAATAAAAAATATATTAATGGCAAAATTAGGGAATACAGATAAAATAGTTTTAAACATAAGATATTGATATAATTTTTTCGAGAAGCAACCTACAGATTTGTAACCAGCACGAAAGCAAGTCCCAATTGAAAAAAAACATCTCAACATATCAATTTGTTGCTGAGATATCCAAACTGTTTGCAATTTGAACATGTGAATTTAATTCCGGCGCGAGCTTCTGGATGCCACAGCGGCTTCCCCCACTCCGCCTGCACTGACTGCGTCGATCCTTTTTTGTGAACTTTTCCGTGAATCAGACACGATTATAAACAATGAATTTAGAATGCATATCTCTGTAAATTTTATCATAATTAGTAGAACTCTTTTTCTATAATTGGTACAAAATTGAGCTTTATGAAATAAAAATTGACGTAGTTATTTCATTTGTTATAAGAAGAAAACTTAACATATTTTGTAAGCCATTTTTATACAATTTAATGATTAAAAATCGTTTTGCCGCTCAGCGTACTTGATAGCCCAACTCCTGTAGAGGACAATAACACATTTTTTGTTGAGATCCTATAGGCCAAATCTGTAGAAATTTCTTTGAAAAATAGTGCATTTTTTAATAACAAATGAATTTTTATGAAAAATAATTATCATTTCGAGCTGAAGTTTCACAAAATTTCTGAGGGTGGTAAGGGGCATATCTTCTGAAAGTTTAAAATTGTTAATTAATTATTGCAATAATAATTGCATATTTGAAAAAAGACACTTTCGGACAGTTTTTATTATTTTCCAAGTAAACAAATGAACCAATTTTCTTGTAAGACACGTCATTTTGTAGATATTTGTGAAACCTGCATTTTTTAACTTAACTTTGTTTTACAGACATATAGATTAGTTGCAATGAACAAAAAACCTGGTTTTGCTATCTTTCACTATTTTTACACACAGTGCTTCCGAAACCTTGGTCGCAAACATAGAGGCTTTTGTTCTACATGCTAGCACTACAAGAATCCGAAATCAAATTTCAGGTAGCATTTTTTACCTCAAATAAGCCTTTTTTCATTGGGTGCCCGGATTAATGCCTAATGTACAAAAAGTAGTACGCACTATTTTATTATCTTATGAAAATGTGTTATAGGAAATTAATTAATAGAAAAATAATTTATAAAAACCTGGGTTTAAGTATTTATGGACAATTTTCAATAATTTTCTGAATATTAGATTTAATGATTTCGCGATGATTCATTATAATAAATTTGAAATTTGAAGCTTTCTCGGTTTTCAATTGTGTGCCTTGTCACAGTCATTCAGCCCTGAAGAAGCGAACAGTAATGTTCACGAAACGTCGGCAGGATTCATAGTTTCGCACACGATTGAAACCCGAAAAAGCTTTAAATTTTAAATTTATTATAATTTTCTGAATAATAATGCTATACTTTATTACCCCTAATATCTAATTCTAATAATTTAACAACTTTCAGATAGTCGACAAATTCGCAGTAAGTATATCTGTGACAGGCAAATAGTTACTTTAAGCAAATAGCTTCTGCCTAAGCAAATGTTATCATGCCTGGGCAAATAAAGTTACTTTTTATGTGGTTGCTGAATAACTAAGCAAAAGCTATCGGACTAGGCGAATTGTACATGCCCAAATACTTTTTACTTTCCACAAATCTGCAAGTTTCTACTCAACATTTACCCGAGTCTTATGGGTAGAAAAATGATAGCAACTTTTTCGGTCACTTTTCAGTATTAAATGCAAACAAAAAATTAAAATTAAAAAATTACTACATCGGTTTGAGATAAAATTGTTTTAAATAAGCAAAAATGACATTCTTTAATATTTACAGAGTGGTGGACTTCAAGTGATTTCAGTGGCTTTATATGTAAATTCAAGTGACTTCAGCGAAAGTGTACACCTAAATTCACGAGTTGTTATACCCTCGATATTTACGTAATTTTTATTAAAATTCGTTAAACTTGAGTAAAAAGTAGCGCTATGTATAGCATGTCTGGATTTCGCACTGTTCAAACAAGCTATAATTTCTGCAAACTTCTAAAACATTTTTCTTATACTCTAAAGTAAATCATTTATTACGTAAGATATTTTCACGTCTGGGAAACACTGGAAAACAATAGTTAAAAAATTTGGTAGAAAATTCAAATATTTAGGCGAAAGATGAACCACATTGTTGAAAATTCTTTTTTTATTTGATAATTCATCATTTGAGTTAAAAATAAATTTCTTTGGTCGAAAAGTTAACTATTTTGTTGGATATTTTTTGGTGGAAAATTTAGCTATACAAGTGAAGGTAGAAAATTGATTTTTTTAGTTGAAGATTCAATTATGTGATTGGAAATTCGTTGCTTTTAGGATACGTTAATTTCCTTGTTTCAACCTTCAAACACTTGATTTGAAAATCTATTTACTTTGTTGAAAATTCGTCTTCTTGGCATAAATTTATTCTTTTTCGTTAAAAATGCAACATTCTGATTCAAATCTAATCTATTTTAGTTGATGATTGAACAGGCTTGTTGAAAATGCTTTTTTTTCCTTCAAATCAACTGATACAAATTTAAATCTTTTTGGTTAAAAGATCGACTTTTGGGTACATTTTCCGTCGAAAATTCATCTTTTTGGATAATTAATTTTTTTTTACTGGAAATTTAACTGTTCCATTTTTTGTACAAAATGTATCTTTCTTATTTAAAACTTCCACTATTTGGTTAAATATTGATGTATTTTGTTAAAAATTTGTCTTTTTTGTAGAAAATTAATCTTCTCGGTTGGAAATTCAACTGTTTTTTTATTTGAAATAAAAGTATTTTTTAGATGAAATATTAACTATTACATTTTTCATTGAAGATTGATCTATTTAGATCAAAAATCCAACTAATTTCTTGAAAATTCGTTTTTATTCGATTAAAAATAAATTTTTTAACTGAAACTTTAACCATTTGGTTGAAAATTTAACTTTTTGGTTGCAAATTAAACTATATGGTTACAAGTTAAAAATTCATATTTCTGCGTTGATAATTCTACTGTTTCGTTGAAAATCCGTCTTTTTGGCTTGAAAATTGTACAATTTTCAGTTTTTAAATTCAACTTTTTGGTCGAAAATTCATGTAATTTGTGCAAAATTTGTCTATTTTGGTAGAAAATAAATCTTTTTTTGTAAAAAAATGCAACAATTGATTGAAAATGAATCTTTTTTAGTTGAGGATTGTACTATTTTGTTGAAAATTCGTCTTCCTAATTCAGTTAAACTGTTTTTTCTTCAAAATGAAAATCTTTTCTTGGTTAAATGTTGAACTACTTTGTTCATTCATAAAAACAGCACGATTTTACCAAATCCCCCCTTACCCCAAATCGTCTTACGTAATTTTTGGGTAACCTCTAAATTCACAAAAGAAAATTATTCGGCAAAAATTATGTGAGATGGTGGCGGGGGAGGTCAAAACTTATGGGCCCTATCAAAGGGAGGTAAGTGGTTCAAAATTCCAGAATGAAAGTTTACGTAATTTATTCATGGCCCCTTGCTTGCCATGCATAAAACAAACAAAAAATTGTATAATACCAAAAACTGTACATAAAAAAATGTGCACAATACGTATATCCAGGTGTGAGTATTGACATAGCTACCCGAAATGGACCGCAGAGGCGCCACTATACTGATAGTTGTGCTTCCTATGGAAGAGTTTACTCTCACTTTCTCTCTGATTGCTATATTTGCAAAAATAAAATAGCATTTTAAGTTAGTTCTTGTAAATATCACCATTGTGAAATTACCACTTCTCTCGCGATTATTTTGAGACCAAAAAGAAAAAATCGCTTGAGGGCTTTTTAGTTTAAACTCCGCAATTTGGTATCGAACAAAAAAAATCTAAACGTTAAACATCTTTGGACATCCAGGACCCATGAAAATTTTGGAAAAAGTGTGAAAAATCGCCATTTGTATCAGTTTAAAACATATTTTTTCAATTCAGACCATGATGATTTAAATTCAACTCAACGAAAATTAAAGCTCATTAAATTCCCCGTAAAACTAAGAAAATACTCTTCTATCTTATATAGTGGAAAGTTTAGGAGACACAGCCTTCAAAAATGATAATTTCCTGAAAAACTTGTCCAAACAAATTTATTTTCATTTTTTGTAGTATAAAATTTGTTTTGTGCACTGTAGACAAAAATATTCAGGATATGAGTTAGCGCAGACATAATTTTTAGCAAATCTAATAAAAAACTCATTTGCATGAATATGTTACAGGAATGATTAAAGTTTTTCAAAATTGTATGTTATTTGATGTACTTTTATTATTATAACAACAACTTTTAACGCAAATTGCAGTAGAAACGCGATATTTGAAATAAGTTACTTTTAATTGAATTTTCATGAAAGTAGATATTTTTGAACCCCTAATAACTTTGGACAACATTTTATTATATTTGCATGATTTTTTTCAGATTTGCTACATATCAAGTCTGCCTTAACTAATATTCTGACTATTTTTGTCTACAGTGCACAGGAAACATGCTATTTCACGCAAACTAAAAATAATTTTGTTTTACCAATTTTTCAGACAAATATAAACTCTGGAGGCTGTATCTCCTAAACTATATAAGATAGACGACTTTCTTTTCAGTTTTGCGGGAAATTTAATGCAGTTTAATTTTTTTAAAGTTAAATTTAAATTATAATGGACTAAAGTAATGAAATATTTTTTATACTGGAAAAAATGCGATTTTTTATACTTTTTCCAAAATTGTAATGGTCCTGGATGTCCAGAGATGTTCAACGTTTAGATATTTTTTTCGATAACAAGTTGCAGAGTTTAAGATACAAAGGTACCACTTTGGAGTTATTTCCACGAAACTATACATAATAACCTAAAAATAAGAAATAAATGAAGATTATTCAACAATCCCTCCAGCGACTTTTTTTGTTGTTCTTAAAATAATCGTGAGGAAATTACTGCAATGATTTCAAAATAAAAGCCTTAAAAAAAGTATATTTTCAAAAATCAGTTTAAAAAAACATCAACTCAAAAGATATAATTTGTATAACCAAATTGCACAGAAAGACTTGATGAGAGATTTATATTTCCGAACCCAGTGTAATTGGCTCATGGAGACAATTATATAACAAGGGAAAAAATGAGGAGAAAAAGGAAAAAGGCAAACAAACCAACCTCACTCTCTTTTCCTCAGTTTTTTTCAATTTTATTTTTCAAGATTAAAACAAAAACTAAGCGTCGTATAAAAAAATGATCAATTACAGATTACAAGACCTTTATGAACAAAAAAATTTTATTTATTTTTTTTCATAAGAGGAAGTGGAAAAATTATATGTATTATAGAAATTTTGCAGATCGCACAGATTGTACACCTAACACTGTTTGCAAAACTTGTACATATTGTTAAAATAAAAAGAATTGCAAATTGTAATGTCAAGTGATGTGGCATCCGTTCCTACTCAAATATATTGTACACAACCTATACTAATCATATTTTTCCTACACAAAATTTTTCCTACACATAATTTTTCCTACACAAAATTTAATATTGTTTATTGCTGTTATATTTTCCGTACACAAAATATTTTCTACACCTAGTATTTCCTACACAGAATTTAATATTGTTTAATACTGTTATATTTTTCCTACACAAAATATATTCTACAAAACATAATTCTTCAGCAAAATTCATTTAATTTAAATATGCTTACTTTTCCTTGGCAAATATTCTTATAGATGATATCCAAAACCGGAATATTCTACTCAAAAATATTAAGTGTGAAACTTTTCCTACACAAACCATATTTTAACCAAAATTATCCCCCAAGGGAGAATATAAGAGACAATGTCAGTTATGTCTTGAAGGTGAGTGATGTAAGTGAACTTTACAATGTATGTTAAAGATTTGATTCAGAAGTTTTGCTTTAGAATAAATTAAAAATATCGAATGACAACAAATTTAAGCGCGTTTAAAATAAATTTGTGCCAATTGAAGATGATTTGGAATCAAAATTTCTTTAAAAAATTAAAAATGGACTTGCATTAATTCAAGATAAATTCATGTAAAATTGTAAATGAACTTACGCGAATTCAAGATGCAGATGCTCGCAAGTTTGGGCGCGCTTAGGACGCACGTCTGTCAGATCTCGCGCTTTACGCTCGTCCTTCTTACGTATCTTGCATCTTTTGGAGTGATATTGAACTTTTTGATTTTTGCCTATCAATTGCGATAAATAAATTTAAATCAAAAAGTCCTGTCAAAAAATACTTAAAAAAAAAAAAAATTGTAGGACTTTTCAAAAGCTGCGATTCTTCATTAGAACTTTCTTCCGTGTCTTACCTCGTTTGGCTCAAAAATCAAATTTTAGATTTTTATCATAAAATTTTCGATAAATAAAACCCAAATATCAAGTCCTCACAAAAAAATTATAGGTCTTTTAAAAAGCTACAATTCTTCTTCTGAACTTTTTTGCGTATCCGTCGTCGTTTGACTTAAAATTAGGTTTTTCGACTTATTCATTTTCGATGCGTAAAACGCACATCATCGCCTCAATGCACATAGACGTTTGATTTCAATATAAAATGAGAAAGTGTACTATTTTTTGACTTTAGATTCGAAAACATATAACCCAAGGGGCATAGAAAAAAAAATTAAATTTTCGATCACCGTAAAAGTGTAAAATATCACCAAAACTGCCTGTGTGGACGCCTCAATGCACATAGACGGTGGATTTCAATATTAAATGAAAAAAATGTCTCGAGGGTTACATATACGTTTTCTAAACAACAGTTTTCCAATCTGAAGTCAAACAGCAGGAAAATTCTTTTCTTTTGGGAGAAAATTTCGATTCTTTTAAAAATTAGTTTTTTCGCTGGCATTTTTTTTGTATGGTAAAATTCGGAAAAACGAATGTGGTAATGTTTTTTTTTAGCCATTATCCTTCATTTTTATAAAAAAAAATCAAAATTAAAAATTCGTCTGACTTTCCTATGACGCACACGTCTCGAACATCAGCCCGATTATCAGCGTCGTAATCTTTTTTTCAACATAACCAAATACCGAAGAATGGGTATGATTTAATGATTGAGGAAACTCCCGTACATTTAAAAGCACGAAAATACTTGGACTGACAGTACGTTTCTTTTAAAGTCAGACTGAACATTGTGATAGAGTTAACAAGAGCCCCAAAGTTATCTGCAAAGTAGTAGGATCTTCGCAAATCGATTAGCTATACGTGTATCAGTTCGCCGTTGATCTGCCAGCCATATCTTATTTCTTTTTCGATTAAACTTCTACAAAATGGCAAGAAGAGACGCAAAATCACTTCTTTTGATTTTTACTTTATTTGCAAATTTTTTGTTAAATTCTGTGCAAGTTGCATCAAGTCAACCAGATGCAGATGGTAATGTGAATTGCGTTAACTGCATAAATTGTAAAAATTGCAGAAATTGTACAAACTGTGTTAATTGTAAAAATTGTTCTGATTGTACGGATTGCAGCGATAGTAGAGGTTGTCATAATTGTACGGGTTGTAAAAATTGTATAGACTGTAGAAATTGTACGACATGCACAGGTTGTACAGGATGTAAACATTGTACATCTTGTGACGACTGTAATGACTGTACAAGTTGTACAAATTGCAAAGTTTGTTCGAAATGTACAAGTTGTACAGATTGCAAAAACTGTTCCAATTGTACGAGTTGTACGACCTGTACGAATACTAACAATTGTATAAGTAAAACAAATGTCCATGGTCAGACTTGCTAGTTATACAGACCTCCCAGCACGTTATCGAATTGTATAAATTTTATAAATTGTAAAAATTCTATAAACAATGCGCAAATTTTACAATTTCAAAAACTTCCACAAAATTTTACTAAAAAATAATGCAATTTGAAATGGCCAATCCTACTGTAAAAACGCAAGTGTCACTGTACTGTTTCATAGTTGCGAATTTCAAATTTAAAAATTGTACGTAAATTTAAATTTCTATGATTTTTGTAAAAAAATTTTGACAAATTTTGAGTTGAGGTTATCAACATTATTATTATAGATTGAATAGCAAGAAAAAACGTGCTATTTCATATGTTTCTCACGGGGCTCTTAGTTTTAAATTACTTTATCTACGAATTTTCATATTGAATTTGGAATTGATGGAATATATGGTATGCATAGTCCTTGACATCCCGGTTGTTGGAACGGTAAACATAATACTTTTTTGTAATTACAGTTGTGCTCAATTGTGTTAGCACATGTGCTCATTTGTGCAGTAAACGGTTGTTTGGAAAATAAAAAATTATGGGCACAATTTTGAAAAAACGGTTGTTTTTCCTAGAACTGCATCTTGTCAAAATCGTAAAACGAAAAGTTGCGCTAAGCGGCTCGAAGTATATACAGTTTTGTGCAGTAATGTAAAATTAAGAAAAAAAACCATTCAAAAAATAAAATAAGTAAACAATTTTATTATTTCATAAGATACAAACTTGTGCTGAATTGTGCTTGACAAAAGTAATCTTTCTTCCCTCTAACAAAATTCAGTTAGAATAGCAGTTGTCATAATGAACCCAAAATGTCAAACTCGAAAAACATTCAAGATTTACAAATAATCAAATTTCGAAAAACCAAAACTTGTGCTGGGTTTCGCTTGACAAATGCTATCTGTTTCCCTTTAGAAATATTCTATGAGAGCAACAATTTTCATATTAAAACCAAAAATGTCAAAGCCAAAAAAGATAGAAGACAACAGTTGGTCGTTTTGTGACATTTTTACTGTTTTCTTGAAAAATGTCGGATTTACTTGACCCAATTATTTAAATTATGATGAAGAATTTTTGTATTGGCATTAGGGTCTTACTAGTATATTTAATTAACAAACGTGCATTTCATAAAAATTAAGTTGGCTCTCACAAAATTTTGCTAAATGGTAAAATATTACATTTCTCGAGCACAACTCAGCACAGGTTTTGGTTTTCCGAAAATCAGTTATTTTGGGGTCTTGTGTATTTTTTGAGTTTGAAATTTTGGGTTTTAATATTACAACTGTTTATTTCACAGAGTTTTGTTAGAGGGTATAAAGATTGCATTTATCTAACACAATTCAGCACATGTTTGAATTTTAAGAAATAATAATTTTTTGTAATGCTTAGGTTTTTGGAATTTTACTTTACTGCACAAAGTTTTGTATACTTCGAGCTGCTCAGGATAACCTTTTGTTTCGCGCTAATGATAAGTTGCGGTTCTAGCAAAAAAAAAACGTTTTTTAAAAATTGTGCCCAGAATTTTCGATTTAATAAAAAAAACTGTTCACTGCAGGAATAAGCACAATCCCAGCAAAATTTAGCACACCTTTAACATTTTTTCAATATTAAGTTTATGAATCTAACTTCTGGTACATTTTTAATATGTAGCACTTATACATTTGAACGGTTTTTTCTTTGTTAACAGAACTTTTGGGTGGCGTTTTTCAAATACTGGTAGACGAACACTTTGGGCTCAACACCTTCGGTAAAGTGAATTTACTAAAATTTGACTCATTTGAGGGTAGCTGCCAAATATTCGTGATATTAAAGTCCCGGTCTATTTCTAAATTTTAATGGCTTTTATTTAGAAATGTGAAATTCAAATATAGCTCAAATCTCCACACGGTACCATGTCCACAAATAAAAATTCGCACATAAAACTTGAGAAATTTATGACAAAAGAATATGGTGAATGAATTATGCTCATAGGAATAATTTTTATTGATACGAGGAACCTAAAAATTATGAACAGAGATCAATATTTTAGTGATAAAGGTGCTTGATTATGCTTAAAATTTGGTCACTAAACTTTTGTTCCTACTCGGCAACATTCATATTTTAGAATATCACTCGAAAATAATCACTTTCAAAAATCGAAAGGAAATAAAATGTGGAAGAAAATTTAAAATATGGGTACGCCACCAAACAAAGCGCGAAAAAAAAAATTTGCACTATTTTTTTAGATTTTGAGGTCCACTTTAAATATTTTAAGATTAATTTCGCAATTTAATGTTTCACTTGGTTACCCTCGTTAGTCGTTACCCCTGCGGTTACTTTTTTATACGTTGTGTTCTCGTATCGTTCAAACTGTCAAAGCTGGTTACAGTTGAACACAAAATTAATCAAAGAAAAACTTTTCATTGAAAATTGCCTATAATCTTCTTAAAATGTGCTTCTAAAGGTTCATTTAAATATTTAAAGGCAAAGTGCTCAGCTTTAAATAAACAATGACTAAATTTCGAGTTTCCAAATTTTTAACGACAGCGCTTTGAATGAAGGTAACTTATTATAAAATGTCCTAAAAATACTTTGGTATTGATGTTAAATAAAAAACATTATTTTAAAATTAATTTAGTTAATTCTTCACAAAATAAATTAATTGCAAATAAGGTTGTAAACTATAATGTCAGAAATTATCGACATTATCATTTCTTTTCTCGACCGGAATCCTATTCTATAAACTAAAGAAGATATCCATTAAGTTAATTTTTGAGTCAATTTTAAATTCTGCTGTAATTTCAGGCTCATTTACACCAAAACCACAACCAGGAAATTCAAAAACTATAGTTTGCCAACTTTTCGGAGAACCATTTGTCTCAATTCGCCCTGTATGTCACTCATCAAATTGAAGAAATTAAGAATGTAGACCATCTGCGTATATTTATATAATATATTCCAAAATGTTCCATTTGGTGGTGGTGATAGATTGCATCAGTAATACTACTGGCAATGTCTTATATATACTCAAGATTAATTTAAAGGTTTAGTGTCTGTCGACCTCATGTAGAGGTCTTAGTAGGGTTGAATGCTCCACATGTAAATCTACACATGAATAATAAAAATAAAATATACAACCAAAAATTCGTGAATTTTATTTAATAAATTACGAATTCCTAATTCCGACTTAATATGTACTACTAATTCCTTTCTTATTGCCCTTGCCCAATTTTAAAAATAATTTATCATTTCCTTCGAAAGCATTTTCTTCCGCTTTGATTTTACTCTTGCTTTCTTTAACTAGTATTTCAATTTTTCTGTTGTTGCTCCTATAATCATTTTCTAGTATAATTCTCTCGACATCGCCAAAACCTGTCATATTCAACTTTCTTAGAAATGCTTATTTCTTTTCGTCAACGGCTACACGGATTTCATTATTCCGCCAAGCATCCCCAGTCATTCTTTTTATAACCGCAGTACCACACACTTCAGTTGCACTCCTTTCAATGCAATATTCCCAACCTTGCATTGCCAGTTTCAGGAAATATCCACCGAATTTTTTGTGCTATCTGAGTTAGTTATTTCCAATATTATTATTCAAGATTGAAAGAAAAACTGCAAGTCCTATCAAAAAATGATTATTGAGTTAAAGCAGGTCAACTGTACCACAAAACTTTCCACGAGAACCTAAATTATGAAATAAATGATACATTTGTGAAGCATTCGACCATACAACAACAAAATTTGAAGTATTTTTAAATATTCCTTTTTTTTGTTGTTATTTTCTTACATGAACATTTGGACACTATTTTCTTGCGAACAACATAAGTCAAATTCTGTTGATGATAATCCAGTGAAAATGTTATGGATGGCAGAAATATATACGCCCTTTCAAATTAACAAGAAGAAAAAGCGAAATTTGTTGAAAAAATGCATTTTTAATAACAATTTTATAAACAATTGGAAATTCTTACGTGTTTTCCATACGCGACTGGGCTAAAATTCTACACACGTGTGGAATGAACCTTCAGCTTCGAGTTTCTGAAGAAAAAAATTGTATTTAACCTTGGAAGTGTAGTAAACGAATTTCTTTCTCGCGCCGTACATCGGCCGGCGGGCTCGACGCTGGAGATCCGCGGCCGTTAAACGTCACTAAACGTGCAAACCCGCACGCTATAAGAATATGTGCGATGCATTTCATTTTGTTCTTCATGTTTGCCGTTTTTTAGGTAAACTTTTGATTATTTTGCAATTTTTTTGTGTGTGAATGTAGTTTTCAATAACAATCAGGACTGTGCAAATTTTTTGCGTGATCAGTGCTTTATCTTCATTGATTCATGAATCAAGATAATCAAGAAAAAATCACGAAAAAAACTCATGATAATATGAATCTTGAATAAGGAAAAAAATTTGTCGGGCCAACGTTTGATGCAATCCGTTGAGAAACGACAATCATAAATGCGTGACAAGTAATTTGTATCTAGTAACGAAGAACTGGAATACAACATTTGAAAACTATGTTGGCAAATTTGCATTGAAACGTCGGATCTAATTTTTCAGAATCAGAAATATCGTCGAGTGACTGATCGTCTTCATTGTCGTCTTTATATTTTTGAGTTGATGACGAATTTGCCACATGCCCGCGAACAAAAGATTCTTTTTCTGAGTAGCACGCCGTGCGACAAGATTTGCAAACGTACAAACCAACACAGTTTTCAAATTTTTTATTCCACTTCTTCGTTACTTGATACAAATTACTTGTCAAGCATTTATGATTGTTTTTTCTCAACGGATTGCAGCAAACTTTAAGCCGACCCATTTTTTTCTTGATAATAAGCACTGATCACGCAAAAAATTTTCACAGTCCTGATTGTCATTGAAAACTACATTCACAGACACAAAAAATTCCAAAATAATCAAAATTTCACACAAAAAACGGCAAACAAGAAAAGCGAAATAAAATGCATCGCACCTAATTTTATAGCGTGCAGGTTTAAACGTTTAGCGGCGTTTAGTGGCCGCGGCAGATGACAATTCCCAATTGTTTATAAAATTGTTATTAAAAATGCGTTTTTTTTCAAACAAATTTTGCTTTTTTGGCTGGTTCACTTGAAAGGGAGAATATTTATCTACAATACATACAAATTTCACTGGATTATCATCAACAGAATTTGACTCATGCTTTTTGCAAGAAAATAGTGTCCAAATGTTCATATAACAAAATAACAAACAAAAAAAAGTAATATCAAAAAATCCTTAGTAATTTTTTTTTTGTATGGTCGAATACTTCACAAATATATCATTTATTTCATAATGTATAATAGGTTTACATGGAAAATTTTGTGGTGCAGTTGGCCGAAAAGGAAGATAGCTACATACAGGCAGCATCGGAAAACCTGTCTTTTCGGATTCAGAGAATCTCAAAACGTGGAGATTCAATGAAATTCACGATAGTCGCCGGTTTCACAAAACTAATACCTTCTCATTATAATCAGAATTTAAAAAAAAAATAACTTTTAGTGCCAATATAAATTTTTTAATTACAGATTCCGATTTATTTTCTTTAAAGTTAGTATGGTTCGAAACCATTTTTCCTCTATTTCTATACGAAAATTCCAGATTAAGCACAAAAAAGACTTTTAAAGTGCACAATTCTACAGGTAAATTTCAGTTAACATTGCACATTATTTTGTATATTCCGAAGCTATACATTTGAAATGTACGTTCGAATTTGAAGCGTGTAAAAAAACATTTAAAAAAACAGGTTTACAGTTAGCATAACCACTGTGCATAATAATCAGTCATTGTAAATTAATCTTATACACGGCACCCAACAAAAAACAATATATAGCTATTTGTATATAACTTATTAAGAGTTTGTAGCGGCAGCAGAAACTAAAATATGTTACAGATTTAATCGTTCCTTTTCCCTCGGCTCTTTTCTCTTGTTTGCCTATCTGTCTCTCTTCAAGTAACCTGTCAAACATCTACTATTTTCATTTAATTTGTGTCAATATAATAAATCGAATTTAGCACTAAAAGTTCTACGAGCATATTATTGTTAATAGATTAAAGAATCTAATAAATTTTAGTTCTCCATTTTTTAATTAGACGGTCTACAGATATTGTACAGATTATAAGACCTTTACGACAAAAATATTTTAAAATGGTGTTTTTTTCATAAGAGGAAGCGCAGAAATTATATATGTTTTATAGACATTTTTGCAGATCACATAGATTTCCCACCTAACACAGTTCGCAAAAATTGTAGCTATTGTTCAAATAATAAGAATTGCACATTGTAATGCAAAACAATGTAGCTCTATGTCTATTATAGTTATTTATCAGCGGCGTAATCTATTTCTAACGATTATTTCAAACGATAGCGAAAAATAGCTGCGACTAATCCTTGAGGAAAAACCAGTGCGTATAAAATGCATGAAAATGTTTAAACCATCAGTAGGTTAACTTTAAAGTCAGACTAAACATTCCAATAAAGTTACCAAGAGCCCCAAAGTTATCTGTAAAGTCGCAGGATCTTCGTAAATTGATTAGCTATACGTGTATAGCCGTTTATCTGCAGCCATATATTTTATTTTATTTTTCAATTTAATTTCTACAAAATGGCAAGGAGAGACGTAAAATCACTTTTTTTGATTTTTTCTTTATTTGCAAATTTTTTGTTCATGTCCGTGCAAGTCGCATCTGGTGAACCAGATGCGGATAATAATGTAAATTGTGTTAACTGCAAAAACTGTAAAAATTGCAGAAATTGTAAAAACTGCGTCAATTGTGAAAATTGTTCTGATTGAACAGATTGCAGAGATAGTTAAGGTTGTACTGATTGTACGGGTTGTAACAATTGTATAAATTGTAGTAATTGTACGACATGCACAGGTTGCACAGGATGTAAAGATTGTACGACTTGTGAAGGCTGTAATGACTGTACAAGTTATACAGATTGCAAAGTGTGTTCCAATTGTACGAGTTGTAAATCCTGTACGAATACTCAGAATTGTACAAGTAAAACAAATGTCCATGATCAAACTTGCTAGTTATACAGACCTTCCGGCACGTTAATGTATTGTAGAAATTGTAGAAAATTTTAAAATTGTGAAAAGTGTATACGCAAATTTTACAAATTCAATAACTTCTACAAAATTTTACCAGAAAATAATGCAATTTCAAATGGCAAATCCTACTGTAAAAACGCAAGTGCCCCATTCTACATAAAAATGGTGAATTTTAATAGGTAAATTCACTGTAGAATCAAAAATTTTAAAATAAAAACTTGACGCTATACAATTGAACGGTTGATTGTATATTTTAAACAATGCATTTTCACTGTAAAATTGTGGAATTTTGTACTACATGATCAATTTACTGTTGTACAATTTCGAATGTGCAGCTGCACGGTTGAACGTGTTATCTTGCCTTAAGGTTATTACCATTATTAGTATGAAGTGATTAGTGAGAAAAATGTACTATTTCATAGGTTTCTTATGGGGCTCTTAGTTTTAAATTACTTTATCTACGAATTTTCATATTGAATTTAGAAATGACGGAATATATGGTATGCATAGTCCTTGATATCTCGAAAGTTAGAACCGTAAACTTAATGTTTCAAAAAAAATTCACATTTGTGCTAAATTGTGCTTAGTTGTGCAGTAAACAATTCAAATTTGAATTTAAATTTTTATTGCTGGGATCTCAAATTATTACAATAGCAAAACGAAAGGTTGTACCAGGCGACTTAAAGTGTACACGATTTTGTGCAGTAAGGTAAAATTAGAAAAAAACATGACCATTAAAAAAAATTATATAAATAAACACTAAAAGAACAGTAAAAGTTGTCATATTAAAACCCACAATTTCAAACTCTAAAAACATACAAGACTTTAGAATAATCAAATTGCGAAATACTGAAACTTGTGCTGAGTTTCGCTCCACAAATGGAATCTTCATACCCTCTAACAAAATGCGGTAAGACCAACAGTTTTCACATTAAAAACAAAAAGGTTAAACTCAAACAACATACAAGACCAAGAATAATCAAATTTCAAAAATCCAAGACTCGTGCTGAGTTTTGCTTGACAAATGCTATCTGTTTCCCTTGAAAAAAATTCTATGAGAACAACAGGTGACATATTAAAACCAAAAATGTCAAACCCAAAAAAGATAGAAGACAACAGTTGATCTCACAGAATTTTGTGAAAGGGAAAAATATTACATTTGTCTAGCACAACTCAGCACAGGTTTTCGTTTTTCGAAATTTAATTATTTTGGGATCTTCTGTATTTTTTAGTTTGAGATTTTGGGTTTCAATATGACGCCTGTCGGTCTTAAAGAATGTTTTTAAGACCACAATTCAGCACATGTTTGTATTTTACGAAATAATGATTTTTTTTCAAACGCTTAGGTTTTTGGAATTTTACTTTACTGTAACAATTTTTTTATACTTTGAGCCGTTTAACATAACCTTTCGTTAACTTGCGGTTCTAGCAAAAAAAACGTTTCTTAACAATTTTGCCCGTAATTTTTGATTTCACAACTTTCTTTCTTCTTTTAATATTAAGTTGACGGTTCTAACTTCTGGGACATTCTTAGTGTGTAGCATTTATGCAATTTAACGGTTTTTTTTTTGTTAACAGAACTTCTTGGTGGCGTACTTCACATACTGGTAGACGAACACTTTGGACTCAACACATTCGGTAAAGTCAAACAACTTTTGTCTATTCATCTTTTTTCGTACCTTGCGTCGTTTTTCCAAACCAAATTTTGTATTCATAATGTTATTTTTCACGATTGAAACAAAAATTACGCATCCTATCAAAAAATGATTAACAAAAAATGTGTAGCTCTTTTCTGAGTGATCAACTTTTGTCTATTAATTTTTTTCGTGGTTTCTGTCGTTTGTCCAAAAATTTATTTTATTCTTAAATCAGTTTTTTAAGAATGAAACAAAAACTACGCGTCCCTTCAAAAAGTAGTCCATAACAAATTTGTAGATCTTTTTTGAGTGTACAATTTTAGTCCATTCATATGTTTTCGTATCTTGTATAGTTTGACCGCAAAATGGAATTTTTTATTTTTCATTATTTTTTCGTGCGATAAAAATTTGAATTTTCGATTTTCCAAGAAAACTAAAAAAAGTCTTATAACAATATTGTAGGGTGTTCAAAAAGGAACATTTTTTTTTTCTCGACTTTATTTCATATCGTGCGTCCATAGAATTTTTAAATATTAAAATATTAACTTGACCTTCATTTTAGGACATTTAAAGAGTATACGAAAGCCCAATCCAATACGTTAATTCTTTTGAAAGTTATCATGCTAACAAACTAAAAATCTACAGACTAACAGACAGACAGACATTTGGTAAAAACCTGTTTTTTGGGTTCAGGAGGTCTCAAAACGTGGACATTTGACAAGAGCGGGGGGCGGGGGGGGGGGGCCAAATTTTACACAAATCTAATACCTTCTCATTATAGGATGAGAATGTAAAAACATCATTTTAAAACTTGTTTAGTTCATTCTTCATAAAATAAATTCATTTGAAATCCGATTATAAACTATAACGTCAGAAATTATCGACATTCTCATTTCTTTTCTTGCCGAAAATCCTATTTTATAAACTAAAGAATATATCCATTAATTTCATTTTCAAGTAAATTCCAAATTTTTTTATAATTTCAGGCTCAGTTGCATCAAATCCACAACCAGGAAATCAAAAATTCAGAGTTCCCCGACTTCTCGCAGAACCATATATGCAGAAGGACGAGCGGATTCTCATTATTTTCCAAGGAACAACCAGTTGTCGCAGTTCGCTCTGTACGCCATTCATCATAGTTGAAGAAATTAAGAATATATACCATAGGTTTATATTATATTATATTGAACTAAAAATTCCGAAGATTTCCGGTTGGTGGTGGTGATAGATTGCATCAGTAATACTACTGACAATGTCTTATAGATAATCAGGTTTAATTTAAAGGGTTAGTGTCTGTCGACCTCATATAGAGGTCTTAATAGGGTTGGATTCATCATATGTAAATGTACATATGAATAATAAAAAAAATATATATGACCAAAAATTTCAAAATTTTATTTAATAAATTATGAGTTAATTCTAATGTATGCACAGTCCCTAAACAGTAATTACTAATTTGTGAAAGGCACTACATGTACATTATTCTTACTCTATAGTCTATATATTTTAATTTTTTTTCACTGAAATTTCCTCAGTTGAACGATAAAGATAACTAATGTACCAAAAGTAGTACGTACTATTTTAATACTCTATGAAAATGTGTTATAGGAAATTATTTGCCAGGGAAATAATTTTCAGTACCTGGGGTTAATTGTTTCTTGGCAATTTCCAATAATTTTGCGAATAATATTGCCAATTTTGCAACTTTCAAAAATTCGATAGATTCACTGTAACTATATCTGTGGCCGACAAATACTTATTTCAGGCAAATAGCTTCTGACTAGGCAAATGTTATCTGCCTGGGCGAATAATGTTTCTTCTTATCCAATTGCCAAATACTCAAGCAAAAACTATGGGACTAGGCAAATTGTATTTTCCCAAACACTTTTCAGGCTTATG
The DNA here is from genome assembly GCA_932195095.1 of Andricus curvator. Taxonomy (NCBI): domain Eukaryota; kingdom Metazoa; phylum Arthropoda; class Insecta; order Hymenoptera; family Cynipidae; genus Andricus; species Andricus curvator. The sequence continues at coordinate 58,766 of CAKNYM010052892.1, forward strand.
AAAATAAACTTTATTCTCTATAAAGCAGGAATGCCGTATATCTGTTGACAAATAAAGTGCTTTTGTAAAATAAGGTGCTTTTAATCGTCAGTATACACTAGGGCGGTACAAAAACCGCTAATTTTGAAAAGTGCAATGTGCTTGTGGAAATACTTTTTCCTTTTTGAAAAAAAAATGTATATTACGGAAGGGCAAACTCATCTACCTGAACCCGAACCGGACCCTTGCAGGATTATTATTATTGTTAACAAATACCCGAAATTCTTTGTGACAGAGGCATTGTAATAAAGGAAAAGCTTTTTTTATTGCCTATTTTGATGAAAAATCATTATTAATTAAATATTATAATTATTTTTTATTCAATAAGACTATAGTAATAGCTTTTTCATCAAATTAAAAATATAAAAAGAGTTTTTGTACTAAAAAAAAAATGAAAAAAAAAATTCCCACAAATCTTGAACATACGGCTGGTGTCGACCATTTGATGTAACTCCATAATATTTTGCTGTAACTTTGAAACGTCGCCTTAACTCACTGAACTGTCCCAGCGTTGAACTACTTTGTTAAAAATCCATTTTTTATGAAGATTCATCATTTTAGTCAAAACTTTCTCTCTTTGGTTGAAAATTTTAATATTTTGTTAAAAATTAGTTTTTTTGTTGTTTGCGAATTAAGGGTTAACAAAAGTCTCCTGATTACAAAAATCTTAGTTATTTTTTCTAAATCCTGGTCAGCTTTTTCTTGAAGAACTTTTTTAACAATTTCATTATTTATTAACAAAATTTTTTAAAATCATTGTTAGTATCTCTGAGCAAGAATGAAATTTTTTTACCCATTCCAGTTTTTTTGTAGTATAAACCCTGGATATGCATAATTAATTTATATCTGATTGAACCATTGTAATACAAAAAAAATCTAATTTTTTCTAGCTTTGTGCAAACAAACAGAAGACATGATTTTGAAAATGGAAACAGACCAATTCACATTAAAAATTTCTCAATATGGCCTTATTATTGCCTTAATAGACATAAAAATGTTACAACATCGCTTCGTTTGATTAAACTGTTCTATTTTTCACGTTTTTCATGTTTACAACTTTTTTAATTTATCATATACAGTCCTAAATAAGTTTGTATGTTTTGACTAAGCAACTAATTGTTTTTCACTATTGAATTAGGTAATATCTTGACTAATTGAATTAGTAATTGTTTAATAATCTTTAGTGGCCTAATTTTCACTTATAAAATTTGTAAGATTTCACTAGTAATTAGTTAAGTTTTAACAATTTTGATTCAGAGAACCAATAAAGTATCTTGCGTAAGACAAAAGGCTATAAAATGAAAATAAATCTCTATAAACACTCAAATTTATCCTTATTCAAAGCAAATCATTCTTACAAAGTTTGCTATATAATTTCAGTTTTTATGGGAAATTAGAAAAATGTACAACCGAAGCAAATTTTGAGAATCAAAAAAAGAACTCTGTTGAAAAGTAGCGCTTGAAGACTCTAAATGTGCATAATTAATTTGGAGCCCATTGATTCATTGTCAATTTAACATTGTAGAATTTTTGTTTCAACTTCGTTAAAACAGTCAGAAGGCAGTGTTTATAAATTGGAGACAGGCTACGTAACGTTTACAATTTCACAATATGACCTTCTTATTGTGTCAATAGAGTCAAGAACCATCGCGTTGTTTTATTCAACTTTTTTTTTCTACGTTTTCCACTTTGATAAACTTTTTCTAATTATTATATACAGACCTCAATTATTTTTTTCTACTATTATATTAGCAAGTATGTCGACAACTCGAATTAGTAATTTTCTACTAATTTTTAATGGCTCACTTTAGCTAATCCAATATGTAAAGTTTCACTAAAGATTAGTTTAATTTTACCAATTTTGATTCAGAGAACACATTTCACAGCCTTCTGAACAATACATTTCTTATAAATCTCCGCTCTCCTACAAGACACAATTTTCAAGTTAACAAAAATCTGCTTTCGCAATGATAAGCGGTCTTTTAAAACTTTTCAACTCACTGCCTGTTGTACAGTAAAAAAAAGAGGGCGCAACCTTTAAGCTACAAATCCCAAACAATAAACAACAAAATAAATCTTAAACCCATCAATGTTAACCTATACATCCTGTAGAATACACTCCTAAACTCCTAAACTCTTAACCCACAAACTCCAACCCATAAACCCCGGAAAATAAACCTCTTACCCACAAACCCCACATTGATAAATCCTAACCTATTATTATTATCGATTAGCAATTCGAACTCGAAAGTTCATTGCCTTATCTACCCGAAACCGCCACGCATCTCTATCCTGTGCATCCTCCATCCAGTTTAAGTAATCATGTCCTAGTTCTTTTAGATCATCCCTTACATTTTTCTCCCATCTGTTTCTCGGTCTGCCTAGAGGTCTCTTACCAGTCGGTTTCGCTCTTAAAACTTGCGCCACTGTTCTTTCATTGCCCATTCTTGATACATGACCCGCCCATCTTAATTCACGCGCTTTCATTACTCTATTAATATTTGCTGACCCGTAGAGAGCATGCAGCTCATCATTATGCAGTTTTCTCCATTCACCAGTCTCTTCGTCCCTCTTTGAACCATAGATTTTCCTAAGTACTTTATTTTCGAAAACTGTGAACCTATTCTCCTCTCCCTTCGTCAGCGCCCACGTTTCACACCCGTACATGACGACCGGCATTATTATCGTTTTGTAAATTCTTACTTTGATGTTTCTAGATAGCAATCGCGATTTTAGTAGCATGTTTGCTGCATAATAGCACCCATTGCCAAAGTAAAGCCGCGTGTTGATTCCCGTTTTAATGTTATTTTCGCTAGTTATAATAGACCTGAGGTATTTAAACTTGTTAACCCTTTCGAATTTCATATTTCCGGTCATTAGATCCCCGCCTACATTACTTTGTTCGGATCTGGCGACGGTCATATATTTTGTCTTCGATTTGCCCCTAGTAAGTCGAGATCATCCGCATACCCAAGAATTTGTATTATCCCATCGAGGGTAGCACAGGTCGGATTCGCTTGTACTTGTCTGACCACGTATTCTAAAACTAAGTTGAAAAGGGCGCACGAAAGTGCACCGCCCTGTTTCAGGCCATCGCGGTTCGAAAACTCTTCAGATAAACTTCCGTTTACACGTATTCTACCCCTACTGCCGCTTAAGCAAATTTCAACAAGTCTAACTAATTTTCTTGGTACATCCAAAAACTCTATGATCCAGTACATTCGTGCGCGTATAATAGAGTCGTAAGCTTTTTTGAAATCGATAAATAGCTGATGTACTACTTCATTGAATTCCCATTTCTTTTCTAACAGTTGTCTAATTGTAAACATTTGATCGCTTGTAGATCGGTTACGGCGGAATCCACACTGGTAATCCCCAATGATTTCTTTGGCAAAAGGAGTAAGTCTACTTAAGATTACATTGGACAGGACCTTATAGCACGAAGGCACAAGTGAAATTCCCCGATTATTGTTACAGTTCGTTTTATCACCTTTTTTAAAGATGGCAATAATAATAGAGGTATTCCATTCCTCTGGCATGCGTTCTATTTTTCAAACTGCGCGTATTAATTTACAAATTTGCCTTGTGAGGCAAGGGCCTCCATTTTTTATCAGTTCTGACGGTAGGTCGTCGATGCCCGCGGCTTTATTATTTTTTAACTTCTTTATGGCCATTCCTATTTCTACATCAGTAGGATCATCAACTAGTAGATCGGCAGTGTGGATTTCACCGAGATTACCTTCAACGGGGGCTTCGCGTACATTTAATAGCTTATCGAAATAGTTTTTCCATAAATTCAGTCTCTCTGTCGCATCAGCTACTAGATTGCCATTTTCGTCCTTCATTACTTCCCGTCTACCTTGGAAGCCTTTCCTTATAAAATTGATTCCCCTGTACATCTCACGCGGGCTATTTTGTTTATTATGCGTTTTTCTTGCTAGTATTTTATTCTTTTCCCACTCCCCCTTCTTGGATTTATAAAGCCTATTTGTACTTTTACTAATCTCGAGATACTTCTTATGTGTTTGATCGCACTTATTTTGTAAACTAATTAGTTTGGCCTTCCGAAGTTCTTCAAACCAAAGTTTGCACTCTTCGTCAAATCATGGTTTGCTTTTTGTTACTTTCTTTAAACCTATAGTAAGTTTCGCGTCTGTCTTTATCGCCTTCTTCATATTGCTCCACAGGGTTTCCGAGTCCTCCTCGCAATTATCGTTATCGTCTCTCTGTTCTTGGAGAGCGTCGAAACTATTACAAATCTCAACTAGATAATTTAATGTTTCTGGTGGTGTTTTAAACTTATCTATATTGAAACGAACTGTTCGCTCTGTGCGGCTTGTTTTCTTACTTAACGCTAGCCTAGATCTTGGTTTTACTATTACGAGAAAGTGGTCTGAATTTAAATCCGCTCCCCTGTACGATCTTATATCGAGAATGTTTGTATGACGTCTTCTGTCAATTAGAGCGTGATCAATCTGATTGTGAGTGATACCATCAAAGCAGTAAAATTCTTCTCTTTTGGGAGAAACTTTAGATGAATGTCTTTTTTAGCCATTATCCATCATTGTTATTCAAAAAAATTGAAAACTGAAAATTAAAAATTCGTCTGACTTTCCTCTGACTCACACGTCTCGAACATCTGCCCGATTATCAGCGTCGTAATATTTTTTTAAAATAACAAAATACCGAAGAATGGGTATGAATAATTCTTGAGGAAACGCCGGTGCATATAAAAGCAAAGAAATACTTAGACTAACAGTACGTTTCTTTTAAATTCAGACTGAACCTTGTGATAAAGTTAACAAGAGCCCCAAAGTTATCTGCGAAGTCGTAGGATCATCGTTAATCGATTAGCTATACGTGTATCAGTTCGCCGTTGATCTTCCAGCCATATATTTTATTTCTTTTTCGATTTAATTTCTTCAAAATGGCAAGAAGGAAAGCAAAGTCACTTTTTTTGATTTTTACTTTATTTGCAAATTTTTTGTTTAATTCTGTGCAAGCTGCATCAAGTCAATCAGATGCAGATGGTAATGTGAATTGCGTTAACTGCATAAACTGTAAAAATTGCAGAAATTGTACAAACTGTGTCAATTGCTATAATTGTTCTGATTGTAAGGATTGCAGCGATAGTCAAGGTTGTACTAATTCTACGAGTTCCTTTTTTGTGAACTTTTCCGTGAATCAGACACGATTATAAACAATAAATTTAGAATGAATATCTTCGTAAATTCTATAATAGTTAGTAGAGCTCTTTTTCTATAATTTTCTAAAATTGAGCTTCATAAAATAAAAATTTACGTAGTTATTTCATTTGTTATAAGAAGAAAACTTAACATTTTTTGTAAGCCATTTTTATACAATTTAATTATTAAAAATCGTTTTGCCGCTAAGTGCACATGATAGCCCAACTTCTGGAGAGGACAATAACCCACTTTTTGTTGAGATCCTATAGGCCCAATCTGTAGAAATTCCTTTGAAAAATAGTCCATTTTTTAATAACAAATGAATTTTTATGAAGAATAATTATTATTTCGGGCTGAAGTTTCACATACTTTTTGAGGGTGGTAAGGGACATATTTTCTGAAAGTTTAAAATTGTCAATTTATTCTTGCAATATTTATTGAATATTCAAAAAAAGACACTTTCGGACAGTTTTTATTATTTTCCAAGTAAACAAATGAATCAATCTTCATGTAGGACACGTCATTTTGTAGATATTTGTGAAACCTGCATTTTTTAACTAAACTTTTTTTACAGACATATAGATTAGTTGCAATGAACAAAAAACCTGCCTTTGCTATCTTTGACATAGAGGCTTTTGTTCTACATGCTAGCACTACAAGAATCCGAAGTCAAACTTCAGGTAGCATTTTCTACCTCAAATGAGCCTTTTTCATAGGGTGCCCGGATTAATGCCTAATGTACCAAAAGTAGTACGCACTATTTTATTCTCTTATGAAAATGTGCTATAGGAAATTAATCACTAGGAAAATCATTTATAAAAACCTGTGTTCGAGTAACACAGTTAATAAGTTATTTATGGACAATTTTCAATAATTTTCTGAATAATAGATTTAATGATTTCACGATGATTCATTATAATATATTTAAAATTTAAAGCTTGTTCGGGTTTCAATCGTGTGCCCTGTCACAGTCAGTCAGCCCTGGAGAAGCGAACTGCAATGTTCACGAAACGTCGGCAGGATTCATAGTTTCGCACACGATTGAAACCCGAAAAAGATTTAAATTTTTAATGTATCATAATTTTCTAAATAATAATGCTATACTTTATTGTCCCTAAAATCTAATTTTAATAATTTAACAACTTTCAGAAAGTCGAAAAATTCACAGTAAGTATATCTGTGACAGGAAAATAGCTACTTTGAACCAATAGCTTCTGCCTAGGCAAATGTTATCTGCCTGGGCAAATAAAGTTTCTTTTTATGTGGTTGCTGAATAACTAAGCAAAGGCTATCGGACTAGGCAAATTGTACATGCCCAAATACTTTTTACTTTCCACAAAACTGCAAGTTTCTACTCAACAACATTCACCCGAGTCTTATGGGTAAAAAATGATAGCAACTTTTTAGGTCACTTTTCAGTATTAAATGCAAACAAAAAATTAAAATTAAAAAAGTACTACATCAGTTTGAGATAAAATTTCTTTAAATAAGCAAAAATGACATTCTTTAATATTTACAAAGAGGTGGACTGCAAGTGATTTCAGTTACTTTATATGTAAATTCAAGTGACTTTAGCGAAAGTGTACACCTAAATTCACAAGTTGTTATACCCTCGATAGTTACGTAATTTTTATTAAAATTCGTTAAACTTCAGTAAAAAGTAGCGTTATGTATAGCATGTCTGGATTTCGCACTGTTCCAACAAGCTATAATTTCCGCAAACCTCAAAAACATTTTTCTTATACTCTAAAGTAAATCATTTATTACGTAAGATATTTTCACGTCTGGGAAACACTGAAAAACAATAGTGAAAAAATTTGGTAGAAAATTCAAATATTTAGTCGAAAGATGAACCACATTGTTAAACATTCTTTTTTTATTTGATAATTCATCATTTAGGTTAAAAATTAATTTCTTTGGTCAAAAATTTAACTATTTTGTTGGATATTTTTTGGTTGAAAATTTAGCTATACATAATATTTCCTACAAAGAATTTAGTATTGTTTAATACTGTTATATTTTTCCTACACAAAGTATTTTCTACACATAATACTGCCTACACAGAATTGAATACTGTTATATTTTCCCTACAAAAAAGATTTTCTACACAGAATATATACTACACAGAAATGAATAGTAATTATCTTACCCTGAAAATATTTTTTGAATATTGTACAAAACTCAGTCTGCCCACTATATTTCCTACACGAAATATTTTCTACACAGAATATATTCTAAACAGAATTGAATAGTTATTATTTTATTATGAAGATATGCTCAAAACATTGTACACAAAAATATCATGTCCAATAGTTTTCCTACACAAAACATATCTTACCCAAATTATCCCCCAAGGGAGAATATAAAAGACAACGTCAGTTATGTCTCGAAGGTGGGTGATGTAAGTGAACTTTACAATGTATGTTAAAGATTTGATTCAGAAGTTTTGCTTCAGAATAAATTAAAAATATCGAATGACAACAAATTCAAGCGCGTTTAAAATAAATTTGTGCAAATCGAAGATGATTTGGATTCAAAATTTCTTTAGAAAATTAAAAATGGACTTGCATTGATTCAAGATAAATTCATGTAAAATTGTAAATGAGCTCACGCGAATTCAAGATGCAGATGCTCGCAAGTTTGGGCGCGCTTAGGACGCGCGTATGTCAGATCTCGCGCTTTACGCTCGTACTTCTTTCAGAGTTTTTACGTATTTTGCGTCTTTTGGTGTAATATTAAACTTTTTGATTTTTGCCTATCAATTGCGATAATTAAATTAAAAACGAAAAGTTCTGTCAAAAAATACTTAAAAAAGAAAAAAAATTTGTACGACTTTTCAAAAGCTGCGATTCTTCATTACAACTTTCTTCCGTGTCTTACGTCGTTTGGCTCAAAATTTAAATTTTAGATTTTCATCATAATATTTTCGATAAATAAAACCCAAATATCAAGTCCTAACAAAGAAATTACACGCCTTTTAAAAAGCTACAATTCTTCTTCTGAACTTTTTTACGTATCCGTTGTCGTTTGACTTAAAATTAGGTTTTTCGACTTATTCATTTTCGATGCGTAAAACGCACATCAACGCCTCAATGCACATAGACGGCCGAGTTCAATATAAAATGAAAAAAGTACAATTTTTTGACCTTAGATTACATATCTCGAGGGCTATATGTTTTCTAAACAAGAGTTTCCCAATCTGAAGTCAAACAGCAGGAAAATTCTTTTCTTTTGGGAGAAAATTTCGATTTTTTGAAAAATTAGTTTTTTCGCTTGCATTTTTTTTTGTATGTCGAAATTCGAAAAAAAACGAATGTGGCAATGACTTTTTTAGCCATTATCCATCATTGTAATTCAAAAAAATTAAAAACTGAAAATTAATAATTCGTCTGACTTTCCTCTGACGCACACGTCTCGAACATCAGCCCGATTATCAGCGGCGTAATCTTTTTTTTAATATAACCTAATACTGAAGAATGGGTATGATTAATGATTGAGGAAACTCCCGTACATTTAAAAGCACAAAAATACTTCGAATAACAGTACGTTTCTTTCAAAGTCAGACTGAATATTGTGATAGAGTTAACAAGAGCCCCAAAGTTATCTGCAAAGTAGTAGGATCTTCGTCAATCGATTAGCTATACGTGTATCAGTTCGCCGTTGATCTGCCAGCCATATCTTATTTCTTTTTCGATTAAACTTCTACAAAATGGAAAGAAGAGACACAAAGTCACTTTTTTTGATTTTTACTTTATTTGCAAATTTTTTGTTAAATTCTGTGGAAGTTGCATCAAGCCAACTAGATGCAGATGGTAATGTGAATTGCGTTAACTGCAAAAACTGTAAAAATTGCAGAAATTGTACAAACTGTGTTAATTGTAAAAATTGTTCTGATTGTACGGATTGCAGCGATAGTAGAGGTTGTCATAATTGTACGGGTTGTAAAAATTGTATAAACTGTAGAAATTGTACGACATGCACAGGTTGTACAGGATGTAAACATTGTACATCTTGTCACGACTGTAATGACTGTACAAGTTGTACAAATTGCAAAGTTTGTTCCAAATGTACAAGTTGTACAGATTGCAAAAACTGTTCCAATTGTACGAGTTGTACGACCTGTACAAATACTAAGAATTGTATAAGTAAAACAAATGGCCATGGTCAGACTTGCTAGTTATACAGACCTCCCGGCACGTTATCGAATTGTAGAAATTTTATAAATTGTAAAAATTTTATACACAATGCGCAAATTTTACAATTTCAAAATCTTCTGCAAAATTTTACTAAAAAATAATGCAATTTCAAATGGCAAATCCTACTGTAAAAACGCAAGTGTCACTGTACTGTTTCACAGTTGCGAAATTCAAATTTAAAAATTGTACATAAATTTAAATTTCATTGATTTTTGTAGAAAACTTCTTGACAAATTTCGCGCTAAGGTTATCAAAATTATTATCATAGATCAAATAGCAAGAAAAAACGTGCTATTTTATATGTTTTTTACGGGGCTCTTAGTTTTAAATTACTTTATCTACGAATTTTCATATTGAATTTGGAATTGCTGGAATATATGGTATGCATAGTCCTTGACATCCCGAAAGTTGGAACCGTAAACATAATACTTTTTTTCAATAACAGTTGTGCTCAATTGTGTTTAGCACATGTGCTCATTTGTGCAGTAAACGATTGTTTGGAAAATCAAAAATTATGGGCACAATTTTGAAAAAACATGTGTTTTTCCTAGAACTGCATCTTGTCAAAATCGCAAAACGAAAAGTTGCGCTAAGCGGCTCGATGTATATACAGTTTTGTGCAGTAATGTAAAATTAAGAAAAAAAAACATTCAAAAAATAAAATTTAAGTAAACAATTTTATTATTTCATAAGATAAAAACTTGTGCTGAATTGTGCTTGACAAAAGTAATCTTTCTTCCCTCTAACAAAATTCAGTTAGAATAGCAGTTGTCCTAATGAACCCAAAATGTCAAACTCGAAAAACATTCAAGATTTACAAATAATCAAATTTCGAAAAACCAAAACTTGTGCTGGGTTTCGCTTGACAATGCTATCTGTTTCCCTTTAGAAATATTCTATGAGAGCAACAGTTTTCATATTAAAACCAAAAATGTCAAAGCCAAAAAAGATAGAAGACAACAGTTGGTCGTTTTGTGACATTTTTACTGTTTTCTTGAAAAATTTCGGATTTAATTGACCCAATTATTTAAATTATGATGAAGAATTTTTGTATTGGCATTAGGGTCTTACGAGTATATTTAATTAACAAACGTGCATTTCATAAAAATTAAGTTGGCTCTCACAAAATTTTGTTAAAGGGTAAAATATTACATTTCTCGAGCACAACTCAGCACAGGTTTTGGTTTTCCGAAAATCAGTTATTTTGGGGTCTTGTGTATTTTTTAAGTTTGAAATTTTTGGTTTTAATATTACAACTGTTGATTTCACAGAATTTTGTTAGAGGGAATAAAGATTGCATTTATCTAACACAATTCAGCACATGTTTGAATTTTAAGAAATAATAATTTTTTTTAATGCTGAGGTTTTTGGAATTTCACTTTACAGCACAAAGTTTTGTATGCTTCGAGCTGCTCAGGATAACCTTTTGTTTCGCGCTAATGATAAGTTTCGGTTCTAGCAAAAAAAAAGCGTTTTTTAAAAATTGTGCCCAGAATTTTCGATTTAATAAAAAAAACTGTTCACTGCAGGAATAAGCACAATCCCAGCAAAATTTAGCACACCTTTAACATTTTTTCAATATTAAGTTTATGAATCTAACTTCTGGGACATTTTTAATATGTAGCACTTATACATTTGAACGGTTTTTTCTTTGTCAACAGAACTTTTGGGTGGCGTTCTTCAAATACTGGTAGACGAACACTTTGGGCTCAACACCTTCGGTAAAGTGAATTTACTAAAATTTGACTCATTTGAGGGTAGTTGCCAAATATTCGTGATATTAAAGTCCCGGTCTATTTCTAAATTTTAACGGCTTTTGTTTAGATATGTGAAATTCAAATATAGCTCAAATCTCCACATGGTACCATGTCCACAAATGCAAATTCGCACATAAAACTTGAGAAATTTATGACAAAAGAATATGGTGAATGAATTATGCTCATAGGAATAATTTTTATTGATACGAGGAACCTGAAAATTACGAACAGAGATCAATATTTTAGTGATAAAGGTGCTTGATTATGCTTAAAATTTGGTCACTAAACTTTTGTTCCCACTCGGCAACATTCATATTTTACAATATCACTCGAAAATAATCACTTTCAAAAATCGAAAGGAAATAAAATGTGGAAGAAAATTTAAAATACGGGTACGCCACCAAACAAAGCGCGAAAAAAAAATTTGCACTATTTTTTAAGATTTTGAGGTCCACTTTAAATATTTTAAGATTAATTTCGCAATTTAATGTTTCACTCGGTTACCCTCGTTAGTCGCTACCCCTGCGGTTAATTTTTTATACATTGTGTTCTCGTATCGTTCAAACTGTCAAAGCTGGTTACAGTTGAACACAAAATTAATCACAGAAAAACTTTTCATTGAAAATTGCCTATAATCTTCTTAAAATGTGCTTTTAAAGGTTCATTTAAATATTTAAAGGCAAAGTGCTCAGCTTTAAATAAACAATGACTAAATTTCGAGTTTCCAAATTTTTAACGACAGCGCTTTGAATGAAGGTAACTTATTATAAAATCTCCTAAAAATACTTTGGTATTGATGTTAAATAAAAAACATTATTTTAAAATTAATTTAGTTAATTCTTCACAAAATAAATTAATTGCAAATACGGTTGTAAACTATAATGTCAGAAATTATCGGCATTCTCATTTCTTTTCTCGACCGGAATCCTATTCTATAAACTAAAGAAGATATCCATTAAGTTAATTTTTGAGTCAATTTAAAATTCTGCTGTAATTTCAGGCTCAATTACACCAAAACCACAACCAGGAAATTCAAAAACCATAATTTCCCAACTTTTCGGAGAACCATGATATGCAGAAGCAAGAACGGGTTCATATTATTTTCCACGAACAACCGTTTGTCTCAATTCGCTCTGTATGTCACTCATCCAATTGAAGAAATTAAGAATGTATGCTATCTGCGTATATTTATATAATATGTTCCAAAATGTTCCATTCGGTGGTGGCGATAGATTACATCAGTAATACTACTGGCAATGTCTTATTTATCCTCAAGGTTAATTTAAAGGGTTAGTGTCTGTCGACCTCATGTAGAGGCCTTAGTAGGGTAGAATTCTCCATATGTAAATCTACACATGAATAATAAAAATAAAATATATAAGCAAAAATTCGTAAATTTTATTTAATAAATTACGAGTTAATTTCAGCTTATGCAACTCCCTAAACAGTAATTACTAATTTTTCAAAAGCACTATACATTCTACTTACCCTATAGTCTATCTATATATATTGATTCTTATCTAATAAAAGTTTTTCAATTGAACTATAAAGATTCGATGTAATTAAATTACTTTTTTTCAATAGTTACGATGTTTAATGTACCTAGACCATTCACTTCATCTAAATATACTTGTTTCTTCAGTCGTTCTTCTTTCATTCTCTCAACATGTCCAAACCATCTCAGTAACTTTCTTTCACCCTTGTCAAACAGTGTTTCCTCTACGCTAAATTCTTCGAGAATCCTCTCTTTACTAACTTTTTCCATTAGCGTTTTACCGCATAAATTGCGCAGTAATTTCATGCCAACCGCGTTAACTTTACTCTTATCCTTTTCTTGGTATGTCCAGGTCTCACTCTCGCACAGCACCGTGGATGCAAGTACAGAATTATGTATTGCAATTTTAGCTTTATTTGTTATATTTTTACATCTGGCAATGGCTTCTACACTGCCGATGACCTTATTTCGCTTGCTTATACACCTGGCTATCCATCTGTCAATCTTTCCGTTAGTAGTAAATAAACTACCAAGATACACGTACTTTTCAACTTATGTAATCCTCTCATCGTCTAAGTAGATATTGCATATTGTTTTCTCACCCTTTCCTTTAAATACAATAATTTTTGTTTTATTCACGTTAATTTTAAGGCCCATGTTCTTCATGCTAGTGTTCAGTCTACTCGACATTCTCATGTAAGCATTCGATTAACTCTGCAATAACAACCTTATCATCTGCAAACGCTAACCCACGCACCTTCACTGTTCTGAGTTCCACGCCTTCTTCGTCGAAAGAGGACTATTCTTAGACACTCATTTATGAATATAATAAACAGCCAAGAGGACATAACGTGTCCTTACCTAATTCCTTGTCTAATATCGAATAAATCACTCAGTGCTCCATTTACCCTCACACTCGCTTTGCCACCTGCATAAATTGCTTTTATTACTTTTAGGAGCCATCCATTGAATCCGTACTCTCTTAGGACATCCCAAAGCTTACCCCTATTGACCTTATCAAACGCCTTTTCCAGGTCAAAAAATGCACCGAAAACTTTTTTGTTTACGCTCAGAATTTTTTCTTTTGATCTGTCTCAAGCTGAATCTTTTCTTCTGTTACTTTTATCATTCTAAGAATTAGTATTTTTCAATATATTTTTCTCATGGTACTAAGTAATCTGATACCTCTGTAATTATTGCAGTTATTTTATCTCCCTTTCCTCTCTCTATTGGGACAATAGTCGCCCTTTTCCAGTCATCTGGACCTTCCCCCATCTCGATACAAAAATTTATTAACTCGTAAAGCCTGTAAGGTATAAATTTTCCACCGTATTTGATCATTTCAGCGTTAATACCGTCTACACTAGTAGCCTTATCATTCTTTAAATTATCAATTATTTCCCTAATCTCAGAGGCACACATTTTTTCAACCGTGTTTTCCGACGTATCGTTTTCTATGTCGCATTGAGCTGCTCCATAGCTTAACCTCCCAATAATTCCTTGTAATGGTCCCTATAACCATCTTTTACTCCGTTTGTGCCATTCCATTTCACCCTTTCTATTTCTAATTGCGACTTACTCTGTACTACTAATTCCTTTCTTATTGCCCTCGCCCAATTTACAAAATAATTTATCATTTCTTCCGAAAGCATTTTCTTCTCTTCTTCCGCTTTGATTTTACTCTTGCTCTCTTTAACTAGTATTTCAATTTTTCTGTTCTTGCTCCTATAATCATTTTCTAGTCTAATTCTCTCGGCATCGCCAAAACCTGGTGATGCATGTCGATCATTTAAAATTTTTTCCAAAATCTCGTCAGATAAAATTAAAACCTTGAACACCATACTCATCACATCGAGACGAACGATCACTCAGTCGAGATGATCGTCTCGTCTCGATCGACTTTTTTCATCACAAATTCTTAATCTCCATTACATTTCAGTTCCATCTGATGATATTTCAAGCAAATCTCGATTTTGTTCAAAAATGATCGATATGCATCACTACCAAAACCTGTCATATTCAACTTTCTTAGAAATGCTTATTTCTTTTTGTCAACGGCTACACGGATTTCATTATTCCACCAAGCATCCCCAGTCATTCTTTCTATAACCGCAGTACCACACACTTCAGTTGCACTCCTTTCAATGCAATAATCCCAACCTTGCATTGCCAGTTTCAGGAAATATTCACCGAATTTTGTGTGCTATCTGGGTTAGTTATTTCCAATATTATTATTCAAGATTGAAACAGAAACTACAAGTCCTATCAAAAAATTATCAATGAGTCAAACCAGGTCAAATGTACCACAAAATTTTCCATGAAAACCTAAACTATGAAATGAATGATATACTTGTGAAGTATTCGACCATACAACAAAACAGTTCAAAGTATTTTTTAATATTCCTTTTTTTGTTTGTTATTTTCTAACATAAACATTTGGACACTATTTTCTTGCGTACAGCATAAGTCGAATTCTGTTGATGATAATCCAGTGAAAATGTTATGGATGGCAGATATATATCCGCCCTTTCAAATTAACAAGACGAAAAAGCGAAATTTGTTGAAAAAACGCATTTTTAATAACAATTTTATAAACAATTAGAAATTCTTACGTGTTCTCCATACGCGACTGGGCTAAAATTTTACACACATGTGGAATGAACCTTCAGCTTCGAGTTTCTGAAGAAAAAAATTGTATTTGACCTTGGGAGTGTGGAAAACGAATTTTTTCCTCGCACCATACATCGTTCAAACCCGCAAGCTATAAAATTATTTGCGATGCATTTCATTTCGCTCTTCATGTTTGCCGTTTTTTGTGTAAACTTTTGATTATTTTGGAATTTTTTTGTGTGTGAATGTAATTTGCAATGACAATCAGGACTGAAAATTTTTTGCGAGATCAGTGCTTCTTATCAAGAAAAAATGGGTCGGCTTAAAGTTTGCTGCAATCCGTTGAAAAAAGACAATCATAAACGCGTGGCAACTAATTTGTATCTAGCAACGAATAAGTGGAATACAAAATTTGAAAACTGTGTTGGCGAATTCGCATTGGAACGTCGGATCTAATTTTTCAGAATCAGGAATATCGTCGAGCGACTGATCTTCTTCATCTTCGTCTTCATATTTTTGAGTTGATGACGAATATGCCACATGCCTGGGAAAAAAAGTTTCTTTTTCTAAGTAGCACGCCGTGCTACAAGATTTGCAAACGCACAAACCAACACAGTTTTCAACTTTTTTGTTCCACTTCTTCGTTACTAGATACAAACTACCTTTCATGCATTCATGATTGTTTTTTCTCAACGGATTACAGCAACTTTAGGCCGAACCATTTTTTTCCTGATAATGAGCACTGGTCGCGTAGAAAATTTTCACAGTCCTGATTTTTATTGAAAGCTACATTCACACACACACAAAATTCCAAAATGTTTAGCGGCCACGTCGCTCCAGCGCCGAGCCCGCCGGCTGATGTACGGCGCGTGGAAAAAAATTCGATTTCCACACTCCCAAGGTCAAATACAATTTTTTTTCTTCAGAAACTTGAAGCTGAAGGTTTATTCCACATGTGTGTAAAATTTTAGCCCAGTCGCGTATGGAGAACACATAAGAATTTCCAATTATTTATAAAATTAACATAGTTATTCATCACGAATAAAATTAATTTGGTCATACGGTCATATAAAATGCAATGGATTCAGATGTTAAAGAATCATAATTTATTTGTCATAACCGACGTACGTTTCGACCTAATTGCAGGTCTTCTTCAAAGGTAATTATCACCTGTAGTGATGTTGATAGATCCTTAACACATTTCAATTTTATTGTATTCTCTTAGTTTATCCACATTACGGTTTTAATATTAAAAACTTAGTCTTCATTTAAATAAAACTTGATCTGTCCTTTTATTAATATATTACGTCAAAATTGAAACCTCAAAATTTAAAGAGGCTTCAATATTCAGTAGTAACTACATTTTAGAATGAA
>CAKNYM010052892.1:75822-113954 GCA_932195095.1 Andricus curvator
TTGATATTTTTAGTGGAAAATTCAAGTATTTTTTGAAAATTCATTTAATTTGCAATGTTTTGTTCTGTTGTGTTAAAGGATGTTCAGAGTGAACAACATGAATTAAAATAAATGTTTGCGTGTTACGGCAAATATGAATATGTTACTTTTAATTAACCGGGAAAATTGAAAAACTTGACCGGGAGGAACCGGAAAATAACCGGGAATTTGAAATTGTCCGCCGAATCGCCACCCTGAAAATGTATGTGCTTGGGGAAGGAAAACCAGCTGTTGTGAAGATTCCTGCATGTATTTAATACAATTTTGAACTATTGCACCTGTAAATATCACAATTTTTAACGTTTAAATTTAAAAATAGTTCAATCTGTAACAGTTTTTAAATAGTTCAATCTACAAGTCCATTTCTGTCAATTATCGTGTTTTTCGCTGTATATGTTTTTTTTTTTTTTTTGAAATTATCAAATGTGTAAATTAATTTTTTATGATGAATCATTAGTTTAGAATCAAAGAAATTAATTTTAAGATCACAAAATAGACTTTTAGAGTAAAAGGTAAATTAATTCTTTGATTTTACTCTTTACAAATAAATTATTGATTTTAAATTCAAAAGAAGGAAAACTTTTCTTCACAAATGTCAATTCTGAATAATTCATAATATTTTTTGTACTTTAAAATTATTAAACAATAATTATAATAATAATATTATAATAATTATGTTGTAAAAAATTGATTTGCATATTTTATCATTTCAAATAAGCGCGCGATCAACATGCAGTGTGGCTGCTGGTGCGACGCATGCGCATTAAGTCTTTAAAGAAATTCGTTTCTCTACAGTCAAATTGGTTATCTATTTTTATATTTTATGTTAAAATTATAAAACAAAGGAAATTTTTGTTTTTGCAACCACCCTACATCACTTCTAATAATATATATTTGCACTTTTAAAAAGTGACATGTCGAAAAGTTTCTTGCATATGAATAAGCCTTTATGTTTACAAGCTTGTTACATAACCTGCAAATTACATATATCAAGTGATTATATCTATTTTAATCAAGGTAATATTTTGTACCTTCACTCTCTTCATGAAGTTATGTCCATCAGAGTTTGATTACATGTGTGCTTTCAGGTAAAAATTGTATTATTAATTAAACAAAATGTCGAAGTGGGCAAAGCGAAAAATAGGTTCTTTAGAAATAGGCTCATTTACAATTGAGATCCTTTAGAACCCCAACTGAGGTATCACTTAGAGCTCATTTATCGTTTTGGGTTCCTTTTCAGCAAGTGGGGTTCATTTTTGTTGCAGCTCCTTTGGAACCAAAAATGGGTTCTAATGGAAACCCCAGTTTTTTCTGTGGTACGTCGGTTATGACAAATAAATTATGATTCTTTAACATCTGAATCCATTTTGCATTTTATATGACCGTATGACCAAATTAATTTTATTCGTGATTAATAACTATGTTATTTAAAAAACGGTCGAAGAAAAATTCGCTGTGAGAAAATACTCCAATGCACTGAATATACATATACATATATTTATAAAATTGTTATTAAAAATGCGTTTTTTCAACAAATTCCGCTTTTTTGTCTGTTTCATTTAAAAGGGCGAATATCTGTCTGCAATCCATAACATTTTCACTGGATTATCATCAGCAGAATTTGACTTATGCTTTTTGCAAGAAAATAGTGTTCAAATTTTCATATAACAAAATAACAAACAAAAAAAAGGAATATCGAAAAATCCTTCGTAATGTGTTTTTCTATGGTCAAATACTTCACAAATATATCATTCATTTCATAATTTAGGTTTTCATGAAAAATTTTGTGGTACAGTTGACCTAGTTTGACTCAATAAAAAATTCGTAAATCTCTTCTAGTTGAACAATTTTTGTTTGTTCATTTTTTTCGTATCTTGTCGACAAGGAAGATAACTAAATACCGGCAGCATCGGAAAACCTGTCTTTTCGGATCCAGAGAATCTCGAAACGTGGAGATTCAATGAAATTCGCGATAGTCGCAGCTTTCACACAAAACTAATACCTTCTCATTATGATCAGAATTTTAAAAAAATAACTTCTAGTGCCAACACAAATTTTTTAATTACAGATCCCGACTTATTTTCTTTAAAGTTGTTGTGGTTCGAAACAATTTTTAAAATGCACTATTCTACAGGTAAATTTTATTTAACATTGTACACTATTTTGTATATTCCGAAGCTATACATTTGAAATGTACGTTCGAATTTAAAGCGTGTAAAAAAACATTTAAAAGAACAGGTTTACAGTTAGCATAACCACTGTGTATAATAATCAGCCATTGTAAATTAAACTTACACACGGCACTCAACAAAAAATATATATATAGCTATTTGTATATAATTTATTAAGAGTTTGTGAAGGCAGTAACTACAATTTGTTATAGATTTGATCGTTCCTTTTCCCTCGGCTCTTTTCTTTTGTTCGCCTATCTGTCTCTCTTCAAGTAGCATGTGACACATCTACAATTTGTATTTGATTTGTGTTAATATAATAAATCGAATTTAACACTAAAAGTTCTACGAGCATATTATTGTTAATGAATTATCGAATGGAATAAATTTTAGTTCTATATTTTTTAATTATACGGTCTACAGAGATTGTACAGATTATAAGACCTTTATGACAAAAATATTTTAAAATGGTGTTTTTTCTCATAAGAGGAAGTGCAGAAATTATATATGT
The DNA here is from genome assembly GCA_932195095.1 of Andricus curvator. Classification (NCBI taxonomy): domain Eukaryota; kingdom Metazoa; phylum Arthropoda; class Insecta; order Hymenoptera; family Cynipidae; genus Andricus; species Andricus curvator. The sequence goes on from CAKNYM010052892.1 coordinate 78,544, forward strand.
TTTATAGACATTTTTACAGATCGCATAGATTTCCCACCTAACATTATTCGCAAAAATTGTAGCTATTGTTCAAATAATAAGAATTGCACATTGTAATGCAAAACAATGTAGCTCTATGTCTATTATAGTTATTTATCAGCGGCGTAATCTATTTCTAACGATTATTTCAAACGATAGCGAAAAATAGCGGCGACTAATCCTTGAGGAAAAACCGGTGCATATAAAATACATGAAAATGTTTAAATCATCAGTACGTTTCCTTTAAAGTTAGACTGAATATTTCAATAAAGTTAACAAGAGCCCCAAAGTTATCTGTAAAGTCGCAGGATCTTCGTAAATTGATTAGCTATATGTGCATCAGCTCGTCGTTCATCTCCAGCCATATATTTTATTTTATTTTTCAATTTCGTTTCTACAAAATGGCAAGGAGAGACGTAAAGTCACTTTTTTTGATTTTTTCTTTATTTGCAAATTTTTTGTTCATGTCCGTGCAAGTCGCATCTGGTGAACCAGATGCGGATAATAATGTAAATTGTGTTAACTGCAAAAACTGTAAAAATTGCAGAAATTGTAAAAACTGTGTCAATTGTGAAAATTGTTCTGATTGCACAGATTGCAGAGATAGTCAAGGTTGTACTGATTGTACGGGTTGTAACAATTGTATAAATTGTAGTAATTGTACGACATGCACAGGTTGCACAGGATGTAAAGATTGTACGACTTGTGAAGGCTGTAATGACTGTACAAGTTGTACAGATTGCAAAGTTTGTTCCAATTGTACGAGTTGTACATCCTGTACAAATACTCAGAATTGTACAAGTAAAACAAATGTCCATGATCAAACTTGCTAGTTATACAGACCTTCCGGCACGTGAATGAATTGTAGAAATTTTTAAAATTGTGAAAAGTGTATACACAATGCGCAAATTTTACAAATTCAAAAACTTCTACAAAATTTTACCAGAAAATAATGCAATTTCAAATGGCAAATCCTACTGTAAAAACGGAAGTGTCCCATTTCACATAAAAATGATACATCTTAATATGTACATTTACTGTATAGTTAAACGATTTAAAATGTTAAACTTGACACTACAATTGAATATGTTAATTGTATATTTTAAACAATGGATTTTCACTGTAAAATTGTGGAATCTTGGACTACATGATCAATTTCGAATGTGCAACTGCACGGTTGAACATGTGATCTTGCCTTAAGGTTATTACCATTATTAGTATGAATTGATTAGCGAGAAAAAATTTACTATTTCATAGGTTTCTTATGGGGCTCTTAGTTTTAAATTACTTTATCTACCAATTTTCATATTGAATTTAGAATTGACGGAATATATGGTATGCATAGTCCTTGATATCCCGAAAGTTAAAACCGTAAACTTAATGTTTCAAACAAAAATTTACCAGGCGACTTAACGTGTACACAATTTTGTGCGGTTAGGTAAAATTAGACAAAAAATATAATCATTAAAAAAAATTATATAAATAAACACTAAAAAAACCGTAAAAGTTGTCATATTAAAACACAAAATTTCAGACTCGCAAAATATATAAGACTTTAAAATAATCAAATTTCAAAAGACTGAAACTTGTGCTGAATTCTGCTCGACAAATGGAATTTTCATTCCCTTTAACAAAATTCGGTAAGACCAACAGTTTTCATATTAAACAAAAAAAGGTTAAACTCAAAGAACATACAAGACCCAAAAATAATCAAATTTCGAAAAACCAAGACTCGTGCTGAGTTTTGCTTGACAAATGCTACATGTTTCCCTTAAAATAAATCTATGAGAACAGGTGACATATTAAAGCCAAAAATTTCAAAACCAAAAGGTCTTGTGTACTGTTTAGTTTGAGATTTTGGGTTTTAATGTGACAACTGTTGGTCTTAAAGAATTTTTTAAGACCACAATTCAGCACATGTTTGTATTTTACGAAATAATTTTTTTTTCAAACGCTCAGGTTTTTGGAATTTTACTTTACTGTACAAAATTTTGTATACTTTGAGCCGTTCAGCATAACCTTCCGTTAACTTGCGGTTCTAGCAAAAAAAACGTTTCTCAAAAATTTTGCCCGTAATTTTTTATTTTTCAGAAAAAACTGTTTGCTGCAGAAATAAGCACAATTTCAGCACAATTTAGCACAACTTTCTTCCTTTTTTTTAATATTAGGTTTACGGTTCTAACTCCTAGGATATTTTTAAGGTGTAGAATTTATGCATTTGAACGGTTTTTTCTTTGTCAACAGAACTTCTTGGTGGCGTACTTCATATACTGGTAGACGAACACTTTGGTCTCAACACATTCGGTAAAGTGAATTTACTGTAATTTAACTCATGTAAGGGAAGTTGCCAAAAATTTGTGATATTAAAGTCCCGGCCTCGTTTTTAGCAAAGTTTAGTGGCTTTTGTTCAAAAATGGAAGATTAAAATATGGCTCAAATTTCCTCTCGATACCATGCCCCCAAATACTAAAAACTTATCAAAATTCTCTGATATCCTTCCAAATTCGTGAAAATACTTCGATATTGCATGAAATCCTTTAAAATATTCTGAAATCCATTGACTTATTTTAAAATCTCTCTAAATCCCTTGAAACTCTTCAAATAAATTGAATTCGCACACAAAAAATCATAACTTTATGACAAAACAATTCGGTGAATGAATTATGCTTATAGGAATTATTTGTGTCGAGTTAAGGAACCTAAAAATTATAGATATCAATATTTTAGTTCTAAAGGTGCTTAATTATGTTTAAAATTCTGTCACTGAAGTTTTGTTTCCACTCGGTGACATTCATATTTTAGAATATAACCTCGAGAATAAACACTTCAAAAATTCGAAAGGAAATAAAATATTATTCATTTTATTCCTGTGTAAGTATTTATATAAGCACAAGAGTGTTAGTTATTTGTAAGATTAATAAAATCTTGCAAAATGTGCACCGAAAAATAAAAATTTGCACTATTTTTTAAGATGTTTACGTTCACTTGAAGTATTTTTTAAATAATTTCGAAATTTAATGTTCCACTCGGTTTTCCTCGTTAGTGTTTATCTCTGCAGTTACTCTTTTTACATATTGTGTGCTCGTCTTGTTCAAAGTGTCAAAACTGGTTGAAGCTGAACACAAAATTAATCAGAGATTAAAAACAGACGTATTTTCCTTGTCTTGTTTTTATAATTTAAAAAAGTGCACATCCTATGAAAAAACAATTTTGTTATTATGCATTTTATTGCGACCTGTGTCGTTTTTCCATAAATTTCATTTGTTCATGTTGAATGTTATTTTTGACGATTTCAACCCAAAATATGCATCCTAGCGTAAAGTGGTTCTAAGAAAATTTGTAAATGTAATTTTGGCGAAAAATTTTGTTAGATAAAATGTTATTGTAGCTTATATCGTTTTTCCAAAAAGTTAATTTTTTCATTTTAAATGTATTTTTATAACAAAAGTTTATAACAAATTTGTAGATCTTTTTTGGTTGAAGAACTTTTGTCTATTTATATTTTTTCATACCTTGCGTCGTTTATCCAAACAAAAAATTTTTTTATTGTTATGTTATTTTTCACGATTGAAACCAAAATTACGCATCCTATTAAAAAATGATTAATGAAAAATTGGTAGCTCAGGGGGTCTCAAAACGTGGACATTCGACAGAAACGGGGGGGGGGGGATTTTACACAAATCTAATACCTTCTCATTATAGGATGAGAATGTGAAAACATAATTTTAAAACTTTTTTAGGTAATTCTTCATAAAATAAATTCATTTGAAATCCGGTTATAAAATATAACGTCAGAAATTATCGACATTCTCATTTATTTTCTTGTCCAAAATCCTATTTTATAAACTAGAGAATATATCCATTAAGTTCATTTTTAAGTGAAGTTCAAATTTTATTATAATTTCAGGCTCAGTTGCACCAAATCAACAACCAAGAAACTAAAAACCCAGAGTTCCCCGACTTCTCGAAGAACCATATGCAGAAGGACGAACGGATTCTCATTATTTTCCAACGAACAACCAGTTGTCGCAGTTCGCTCTGTACGCCATTCATCATAGTTGAAGAAATTAAGAATATATACCATATGTTTATATTAATATAATCTAACTAAAAATTCCGAAGATTTCCGGTTGGTGGTGGTGATAGATTGCATCAGTAATACTACTGACAATGTCTTATATATTAATCAGGTTTAATTTAAAGGGTTAATGTCTATCGACCTCATATAGAGGTCTTAGTAGGGTTGGATTCATCATATGTAAATGTACATATGAATAATAAAAATAAAATATATTACCAAAAATTTCAAAATTTTATTTAATAAATTATGAGTTAATTCTAATTTATGCACAGTCCCTAAACAGTAATTACTCATTTGTAGAAGGCACTACATGTACATTATACTTGATCTATTATATCTAATTTCACAAATTTTACAACTTTCAAAAATTCGATAGATTCACTGTAAGTGTATCTGTGGCCGGCAAATACTTATTTCAGGCAAATAGCTTCTGACTAGGCAAATGTTATCTGCCTGGGCAAATAATGTTTCTTCTTATGTAATTGCTAAATACTCAAGCAAAAACTATGGGACTAGGCAAAGTGTATTTGCTCAAAAACTTATCAAAAGCTTATGAAAATAAACTTAATTCTACATGAAGCAGGGATGCCGTGTAATCTGTTAAAAAATAAAGTAGGTGCTTTTAATCGTCAGTATATAAAAAAAGAAAATCCCTGAAAGAATTTATGTTACGAAAGGGCGAACCCATCTACCAGAACACGAACTGGACCCTTGCAGGATTATTATTATTGTTAACAAATACCCGAAATTCTTTGTGACAGAGGCATTGTAGTAAAGGAAAAGCTTTTTTTATTGCCTATTTTGATGAAAAATCATTATTAATTAAATATTATAATTATTTTTTATTTAATAAGACTATACTAATAGCTTTTTCATCAAATTAAAAATATAAAAAAAATTTTTGTACTTAAAACAAAAATGAAAAATTAAATTCCCACAAATCTTGAACATATACGGCTGGTGTCGAACATTTGATGTACATCCATAATATTTTGCTGTAACTTTGAACCGTCACCTGAACTCACTGATTTTTTTAGGAAGATTCATCATTTTAGTCAAAACTTTCTCTCTTTGGTTCATAATTTTAATATTTTGTTGAAAATAATTTTTTTTTTGTTTGAGAATTAAGGGTTAACAATAGTCTCCTGATTACAAACATCTTAGTTATTTTTTCTAAATCCTGGTCAGCTTTTTCTTGAAGAACTTTTTTAACAATTTCATTATTTATTAACAAAATTTTTTAAAATCATTGTTAGTATCTCTGAGCAAGAATGAAACTTTTTTACCTATTTCAGTTTTTTGTAGTATATATAAACCCTGGATATGCATAATTAATTTATATCTGATTGAACCATTGTAATAAAAAAAAATTCTAATTTTTTTAAACTTTGTGCAAACAATCAGAAGACATAATTTTGAAAATGGAAACAGACCAATTCGCATTAACAATTTCTCAATATGACCTTCTTATTGCTTTAATAGACATAAAAATATTACACCATCGCCTCGTTTGATTAAACTGTTTTATTTTTCACGTTTTTCATGTTTACTACTTTTTAAATTTATTATATACAGTCCTAAATAAGTTTATATGTTTTGACTAAGCAACTAATTGTTTTTAACTATTGAATTAGGAAATATCTTGACTAATTGAATTAGTAATTTTTTAATAATCTTTGGTGGCCTAATTTTCACTAATAAAATTTGTAATATTTTACTAGTAATTAGTTAAGTTTTAACAATTTTGATTCAGAGAGGCAATAAAATATCTTGCGTAAGAAAAAAGGCTATAAAATAAAAATAAACTTCTATAAACACTCAAATTTATCCTTATTCAAAGCAAATCATTCGTACAAAGTTTGCTATATAATTTCAGTTTTTATGGGAAATTAGACAAATGTACAACCGAAACAAATTTTTAAAATCGAAAAGAGAACTCTGTTAAAAAGTAGCGCTTGAAGACTCTAAATGTGTACAGTTAATGTGGAGCCCATTGATTCATTGTCATTTTAACATTGTAAAAAAAACTGTTTTTTTTAACTTCGTTAAAACAGACAGAAGGCAATGTTTTTAAATTGGAGACAGGCTACGTAACGTTTACAATTTCACAATATGACCTTCTTATTGTGTCAATAGAGTCAAGAATGTTACACCATCGCGTCGTTTTATTAAACTTTTTTATTTTTTACGTTTTCCACTTTGATAAACTTTTTCTAATTATTATATACAGACCTCAATTATTTTTTTCTACTATTATATTAGCAAGTATGTCGACTACTCGAATTAGTAATTTTCTACTAATTTTTAATGGCTCACTTTTCGCTAATCGAATCTGTAAAATTTCACTAGAAATTAGATCAATTTTACCAATTTTGATTCAGAGAACACATTTCACAGGCTTCTGAACAATACATTTCTTATCAATCTCCGCTCTCCTACAAGACACAATTTTCAAGTTAACAAAAATCTGCTTTCGCAATGATAAGCGGTTTTTTAAAACTATTTAACTCACTGCCTATTATACAGTAAAAAAAGGACGAAACCTTTAACTTTTTCAAACACATGGGTGGGGCCATTTTATTTTTTTAATTTGTATAACAAATTTAAAAACAGCTGCTTGAAAATCCACTGAACAGTAAATTTCATTAGCATCGGACCATTGTCGCCTCAAAAACGTCCCAAGTCAGTCCAAATAATAATAAGGAGAGATAATAATACATCCTATGTCTTAAAAACGTTTTTAGAATCGTATTTGGGACATTAGATGTTTTGCAACAATTATTTGGCCTGACTTAGGATGGTTTTTGAAACGTTCTAATAATGTCTTTTTTACTTTTACGACCTAAGAAAATATCCATTTAAGGTCTTTGGACTCAAGCTCTAAACACAAAATTTAATAAGCTAATTTTAGTCAATAAATAATAGCATTAGGTATGTTTTAAATATCAAGCGGTACTCTTTTTTTGAATAGAATCCTATTCACACTTAAGTGTGTTTACAGAGGGAAAAACTGTTTACTTCAACAATTGTTGCGTAAGATGAAATTTTTGAATGTTTGGGTTAGTTGAGTTTACCATTCGAAAATTTTATTTTACGCAAAATGAATGAAAATTGCTCTACGTACTGTTTCCTATACCCAGTGTTGAACAAATTGCGCTTATAATAAAATTATTTATTTTAAATCATTTTTTTCTGAAAAAACATCTTCTCCATTCGCTCCGCTGGGAATCGAACAACAGAACTACTAATATCCGGTCAGGTGCTTTCCCATTAAGCCACTAGAGAGATCAACTAGAGATCTACTAGATCTCTCTAGTAGCTTAATGAAAAAGCACCTGACCGAAAATGAATTGTTCTGTGGTTCGACTCCCAGCGGAGCGAAAGGAGATCTTTTTTCAGAAGAAAATTATTTTAAATAATTTTTCTTTTATAGCTGCATCTAGTCTGAAAAGACGTTAAATATCTTTTCTTATTCTCTAATGATAATACAGACTCCTTGAAAAATTTGATTTGCACCATCTAGCAAAATAATGCGTGTATTTCTGAAAAAAAGATTCTTCTCTCGATCTCTCTAGTAGCTTAATGGGAAAGCACCTGACCGGAAATCAGTAGTTATGTGGTTCGATTCCCAGCAGAGCGAAAGAAGATCTTTTTTCAGAAAAAAATTATTTAAAATAATTTTTCTTTCATAGCTCCATCTAGTGTGAAAAGACGTTAAATCTTTTTTGTTATTCTCTAATGATAATACAGATTCCTTGAATAATTATTTATACCCATTTATTTATGCAATTTTAAACATTCTGAGTCATTGCGGATGTTCTAGTTGAGACACTTAACAATATCTATGATGAGCATGCTTATTTTTAAAGCCGCCTTTTCTCTGTACAAATACTTATTGTGAAGTCTGGTATTGAATAGCATTTTCACACCACAGATTACTACAGATTTCACACATAGATTATAATTAAATTTTCTTTTTTTTTTTATATAAAATCTAAAATGAGATGGATTAAAGTGACCAAAGTGGCCTTTTCCTTCAATAAAATGTGACTATAGTGACTTTTTCTTTAAAAATTGATGTGATATAGACTTATACATGCACTAAAAAAAAATTCTTCGAATCAAACAAATTATTTCTTTGATATAGGGTCAAACAAATGTGTTTGATTCAAAGAAATTTTTTGTTTTGTCCTTATTTGTTTAGTTCGAATAAATGTTAGGTTAGTTAAAATAAATCTTTTGTTTAAATTGAGTATAGTTCTTGTTTACATTGAATATGTTTTTTTCTCTAATCAATCATAGATTTTGTTCAAGTAAAATAAATCTTTTTTCACACTTAACCTCAAAAATAAGCATTCATTATAAAAAGGATTTATAAAATCGATGATATGTCTTTTCATCTATTATGTATACCATTAAGCCATTTCCCTTTCGGGGTAGGCGTGACACTACCCGATTCGGGTAGTGTTTCTAGGTTGTTAACTTGTAGTAAATAACTACAAGTGTGGGCTCACCACACCCACGATGTGCCAACAGCACTCAGTTTTCTCGAATGGTCACCCATCCAAGTGCTAACCGCGCCCAACGCTGCTTAACTTCAGTGATCTGACGAGAACTGGTTTTTTCAGCGTGGTAGGGCTGTTGGCCTTATAATACAGAAAAGCAGGAACACTTATTCAATCATAATGTCTAATTCTGGTTAATTTCTAATTGTTCTTCTCATTTCTGAATTAAGAAATCATAATATAGAATAATTAATAATTAACCAGTGTTAGACATTGGAATTGAATATATATGTCCCTGCTTTTAAGTATACAGCGATAATTACAATTGATGAAGATCGAATTGTCAATTTCATAAATCATCTTTATAAAGAAAGGAGGTCAGAAAAAGAGCCCTATTGACAAATACGACGTCGTATACGATGTCGTGTACGACGATGTGTACGATGTCGTGTACGACGATGTGTACGATGCCGTGTACGACGATGTATACGATGTCGTATGCGACATCGTATACGGCATCGTATATGACATCGTATACGACGTACATGACATCGTATATGAAGTCGTAATTTAGGATAGTATACAATGTCGTATACGATGCCGTTTACGATGCCATTTACGATTTTTAGAAATTTGTCAAATAACGGAATTTATGTCATGTAAATGATAATAATCGGTAGTAAATAATATCATTCATAACAGATGTGTATCAGAGAAGCACATTTATTTCTGCAAATCGTGAACGACATCGTATACGACGTCGTATATGACATCGTATACGAAGTCGTAATTCAGGATAGTACATGATGACGTATAGGATGTCGTATACGATGCCGTTTACGATAACATTTACGATTTTTAAAAATTTGTTGAATAACGAAATTTAGATAATGTAAATGGTATCAATAGGTAGCAAATAATATCATTTATAACAGATGTGTATCATAGAAGCACATTTATTTCTACAAATCTTAAACGACATCGTATACGATGTCGTATATGACATCGTATACGAAGTCGTAATTTAGGATAGTATACGATGACGTATACGATGTCGTTTACAATGTCGTATACGATGTCGTTTACGATTTTTAAAAATTTGTCAAATAACGAAATTTAGATAATGTAAATGATAATAACAGGTAGTAAATAATATCATTTATAACAGATGAGTATCAGAGAAGCACATTTATTTCTACAAATCGTAAACGACATCGTAAACGGCATCTGATACGTCATCGTATACTATCGCAAATTACGATTTCGTATACAATGTTATATACGACGCCGTATACGATGTCGTATACGATGAATATAAAATATATTGCAAATAATAATATATGATATAATAATATATATAATTTTATTTATATACATATATATTTATATTTTATCAGTTTTTTATTTATTATTATATATATGATATATATATATATATATATATATATCCTTCTCTGATACACAATTTGTTATGAATAATATTATTTGCTTCCTATTAATATCATTTACATTATCTGAATTTTGTTAATTAACAAATTTCTACAAATCGGAAATGACATCGTAAACGGCATCGTAAACGGCATTTCGTGGGAAACTGGAAAGTTGTAAATTATACGTGGTACCTGGCAGAACTAACTTACATACAAAATCTTCAATTATATCCAAGGTAAAACCCCAAGATTCAAGCAATTTTGACACTAGACTTATTGAGTCGATTTTTCAATAATTTTTTTGTAGTTTTCCAGTAAATCAGAACTGTTAGCATCACACCCACGAAGTAGTATAAGGAGATCCAGCTCTAATATAAGGATACCCCCCATTTTACCGTGTCCACTTCCTATAGCATACTCACAGCATACCAGATTAAGTATTGTAGCGCCTCTCATGAGAAAATTTGAAACTGTTGAAAACCAACGGCAAAACCTACGTTATAACGGTCTTCTGCAAGAGGCGCTAGCATACGTTATCTGAAGTGCTATAGGATGTGGGCACGGAAAAATGGGGGTACAATTTTCCGAAATGGCCCATAGAGTTGGATCTCCTTATACTACTTAGTGATCACACCATACCGTAAAAAAGATCAACGCCATCTAAGCAATCAAAGGATCAATCAATTTACATTTTAGGTTAATACGGCAGGGAACCACGTCCTGCCGACAGCGCCTCAGTACGCCTCGCGGAACTTTGTAGTACTTCTATGCATTGTATTTTTTCTTTTTGTGTGAATCAAATAAATATTCTTATGAATTCAAGTAGACAGGTTTTAAACAAATGCATTGTTTAATAAAAGCCAATCTTTTGTTTGAATCAAACAAAATGTACTAAACGAATCATTTGTTTCAATCAATATGGTAAATATTTCCCATTTCTTAAAATTGAATTAACCTTTTTTTAATTGAAGCAAAAACTTTGTTTCTTTCAATGATATGAATTTAAACATATTTTTCTGTTTGATTCAAACAAATATTTTTCTGAGTGTAACACAATGTACAGATGGTACAACTAGTTCACTTTGCAAAAATTGTACACATTCAAAGAGAACAAATTACACATTACAATCCAAAATGTGGGAGCCATGTGTCTACTAATTATTTATTAACTGCGTAATCTATATTTAACATAAAACGATACCGCAGAATGAGAATGATTAATTCTTGAGGAAACTCCAGTGCGTATAAAAAGCATGAAATAGTTAAAACTATCCGTATCAGTACATTTCCTACAATTTCAGACTAAAGAGTGTTACAAAGTTAACAACATCCATATATTTTATCTGTTTTCCGATTACATTTCTATAAAATGGCAAGGAGAGACGCAGAGTCACCTTTTTTTATTCTTAATTTATTTGCACATTTGTTGTATCTTTCCGTGCAAGTTGTATCAAGTGCGCCAGATGCGCGTAATAACACAAATTGTATTAACTGCATAAACTGTACAAATTGTACGAACTGTGTGAACTGCATCAATTGCTCTGATTTGGCGAATTGCAGAGATTGTATGAATTGCAGTGGTTGTACGAACTGTATAAATTGTATAAACGGTGTGAATTGCGTCAATTACTTTGATTCTACGAATTGCAAAGATTGTAGAGGTTGCTGTAATTGTAGGATGTGTACAAACTGTATAAATTCTAAAAGTTGTACAAATTGTAAGAATTGTACATATTGTAACGATTGTATGAGTTGTGTAGGCTGTACAGAATGTAAAAATTGTACGGCTTGTACAAACAGTACAGACTGTAATAATTGTATACGTTGCGAAGCTTGTACTAAATGTACGAGTTGTACAAACTGTTCAAATACTACGAATTGTTCAAGTAAAATAAATGTCCATAATCAGATTTGCGAGAACATTCCTCTGGCAATTGTAGAAATTGTAGAAGTCTGATGAATTTTAAAAACTGTATCAAAAATGTCCAAATTTTACAAATTCTATAGCTTCCACAAAATTTTTCAAAATAATCATACAATTTGAAAAAGCCAATGTTACTATATAATCCCAAATGTCCAATTTCATTAAAAAATAATACATTTTGCTGCAAAATTGAACAATTTAACATGTAAAACTTCACTGTACAATAGTAGGTATTTTTTATACGCGGAAAAAAGTTGATTCTCGTAGAGAATGTTTTGTTTAAATTACGAAAACCGATTCAGTGTAATGTACCCTGCATGACTCAAGTAGTTACAGAGACTTGAGAGTCAGATATAATTTGGTGTTCAAAGCGCGGTGGTGTGGTGGTCGTGCGGTGTGTGACCGTAATGTGGTGGTCATGCGGTGGCCGTCGGTATTGGTGGTCGTGCGGTGGCACGATTAATTGTGTATATGATTTTTTGCTTAAATCATGAAAACCGATTCAGTGTTAGTTCTCAAATAAAAATACAATTATTTATATTAAATCAATGTTTTGTGAATGAGTGAAGTTTTATACTTTCAGGGTGGCCCCTAAAAAAAATTTTTTCGGTAATTTCCCAGTTACCGAACATTTTTCCAATACATAAAAATCAAAAAATTAAAAATGTCATGCTTTTTCCTTTAAATACCTTCAGGTTAAAAAATAGACATATTATTCTTTATTCGTAAAAACTAGCGTTCAAAAGCGGACTGCGATTCTCCAACCGACCCGATAAAAGTCTTTCAGGCCGTTCCTAAAAGCCGTTCTACCAAATTTTTTTGAAAGAAGGAATTCATATGATTGCCAAAGATTTTAATTGTTTCAAATAATCTTGAAAGCTTTTAAACGTTTTGAGAAATTTAAAAATATTTTAAAGATTTTACGGCAGACCAAGGGATTGCACAAGAATTAATTATTAATACAAAGATTCTAAACGCTTTACAGAGATTAAAACAAAATGTTTGGGATGATTTTTATTTATTTTTAATAAATTTCAATACATATAAAAATTCTAAATATTTTATAATATTTCTATAAATAGCAAATAGTTTAACAAAAATTAAACGATTTCAGAGGATATCAAAGATTTGACGACAATTTCAAATATTTCGGTTAACATGAGGTTTTACAGAGTTTCCTTGAATTTCGAAAGATTTGAAAGGATTCAAGCGCTTACAAAAATGTCAAGTTATTTTTGAAGATTTCAACGGATTTGAAATATTTTAGGGTATTTGCAAGGATTTTAGGATTTTTCAAGAGTTTTAAAAAAATTGGAGGAATTTCCTATAATTTTTTAGGATATTTTAAATGATTCCAAAAGATTTTTGAAGAATTTTAACATATTTAATTGGATTTTCGAGGATTTTAATGCTTTTCAGGGATTGAAAAATTTCTCAACGTATTTCAATAAGTTTCTCAGGATTCCAGGAAATATCAAATTTCATCAAATTTCACGGTTTTTTCAAAGGATTTTATTGGATTTAAACGGATCGTAAAGATTTGAAATAATTTAATAATATTTCAAGGAGTACCAAAAGGAATTTCATAAAATTTAAGGAATTTTAAAAGGATTTCCATGATTTAAAGGATTTTTAATTTCTTAAATTTTAAGGACAACATTTTAGTAATTCGTATTAAAAGAGTCATATCGTTGAAGATGATAGTATTCGCACAAAATCTACCGAATGCTTGTTTTCACATAGTGAAATTTAAAAACTTTGCTTCCCGTTAGCAAATGTATTTGCTTCCTCATAGAGGAAGCATTAGTTATTTCTTTCAATAATAGACAAATTAAAGTCTTCATTTTGCTCAATTTAAAAATAGAAGTTTAACAAAAATAGAAAATTGCAAATTAATACAAAAAATTTTTGAATGCAAAGACAAATCAGACAAATCAAATTTTGTATTCGAAATTATAATTTTTCGAGCTCTAAAAGGGAAGGAAAAAATTCTGTCGCACCCTATCCCTTTCCCAGCTTTATGATTTCTTTACAAAAATTGTCAGAATTACTCTATTTGAAAATTTATGATCAAAATGTCTTTTCTATTCATGCGTCAAATTTGATTCATTTCGATGAAAAAAGTTTTTCTGTTTGAAACAGATGTTTCAAATATTACGAATAAGCATAACTTCCTTACTCTTCAATAAAGTGTATTATTATTATAGGTCAACCGATTTGCATCGAATCAAGGAGTCTTTTCCGTTCTTGCATCAATTCTGAATTATGTTCATGAAAATAGTTTTACTATAAAAAAAACCGTGTTTTCGAATATTATACATTACTATACCTTCCTTACTCTTCAATAAAATTTATTAATGTTATAGGTCAATCGATTCGTCTTGAATCAACACAACTTTTCTATTCACGCATCAACTTTAAATTATGAGAATGAGAAAATTTTTACTACAAAAAACCGATTTTTAAAATATATAAATTACCAAAACTTCCCTACTCTTTAATAGAATGTATTATAATTGTAGGTCAATCGATTCACCTCGAACCAAGGAATCTTTCATATTCTTGCATCAACTTTGAATTACGTTGAAGAGAAAAGTTTTACTATAAAAAACCGTATTTTCAAATATTATGCATTACCATAGCTTCCTTACTCTTCAATAAAATGTACTGATATTATAGGTCAATCGATTCGGCTGGAATCAACACATATTTTCTGTTCTTGCATCAACTTTGAATTATGTTAATGAAAAAAGTTTTACTATAAAAGACCGACTTCCAAAATATATAAATTACCATAACTTCCCTACGCTTTGATAAAATGTATTAATATTATAGGTCAATCGATTCGTCTCGAACCAAGGAATCTTTCATATTCTTGCATTAACTATGAATTATGCTATTAAAAAAAGCCTAAAAAATTGATCTATCTATTCATTGTTGTGATCTATTTTGTGATTGTCAGTTTGTGACCCACGTCATTGGTGGCCGTGCGGTGGCTTACCGTGGTGTGATGGTCATGCGGTGACCCATGGTGGTGTGATGGGCGTACGGCAGTGATGGGTAAGTTACTTTTTAAAAGGAACTATAGTTATAGTCACCGTTACATCACGTAACATTTTCTTAGTTGCATTTCCAAAAAAATGTAACTATCGTTTCTTTCTTAGTTACTTTTTGTATTTTGTATTTTAGAAATTTAATTTTTATAGAACGTTATTCATAACTTACGAGTGATAGATGTTAGACTTTTTAATGGAAGTCGTAGGTGTGTCAGAACGATAAAAGATGACATATTAACAAAAAATGTAATAGTTGATATTTCAACAAAAAATATTTGTATTTTACATGAAAAACAGTTACATTCAACCAAAAAACAATTTTACAATAAAATAGTTGAATTTGCAGTTAAGACAGAAGAAAAATCAATCAGATTGTTGAAGTTTCCAACCAAAAAGCGAATTTCCAAGAAAAAAATTGATTTTCAACCAAATAATAAAATTTTTGTCCAAAAAGATGAATTCTCAATGAAAAATGTAATAGACGAAATTTCAACAAAAAAATACGAATTTCCTACAAGATTGTTTAATTTGAAACCAAAGAGATGATTTTTTTTTAAATGCATGAATTTTCAGCTGCAAAAGATCAAGTTGCAACAAAATAGTGCAATTTAAAACCAAAGAGATGAATTTTCAACCAAGAAGATTAATCTTTCACAAAAAAAAGACGAATTTTAAACAAAATATATGAATTTTCAACTAAAAAAGATCAATTTTCAATAAAAAATGTCATAGTTGAATTCTCAATTGAAAAAATTAATTTTTAACGAAAAAAGGTTAATCCTCATCTAAAAGTGTAGGTGATAGTTAATATATTTCGAACAGACAAAAATATTTTAATTTCAAATCCAAATAGTTTCTTTCAACCAAAAAACTAATTTTCAACAAATCAGTTGAATTTTTAACCGAATCAAATGATTTTCTTTCAAACTCGTTCTATTTCGAACAAAATTAAGTTTTCAACCAAATAATAAGATTTTTAACCAAAAAAGATGAACTTTCAATTGAAAAAATAAGTAAAATAACTGGAATACTTACATTTCCAGGTAAAAAAGATTCATTATCAACCAAAGAGAAATGAATATTTAACTCTGAAATTATTTTTTTATTTCTTTCTAAGTGTTTTTATAGATTTTAGAAAATTTTGAATTCCAGGGTGGAAAAAAATTTCAAAATACCTATAGCAATATAAAATTGATCGATTGTCGTAAAAAAGATTTGTGAGCTACATTTCGAAAGTAACTAAAGAAATAACGGTATGTTAATGTTACTGAAAAAATGTAACTAGTTGCCAATTCGTTACTTACATATGAAAGTAATTTCTTTACGTTAAAAAAATCATTTGAAAATACGTTAAAAAATCGTTACAAATTATTAATTTTCCAGCAGTGCATCCGGCTTTTTAGAATCCATCTTTCTAATCTAAAGTGCTAAGATACTATCTTGAAAATCAATTATAAAGCATTTAATAATAATAATAACAATAATAATTTTTCTCCATTTCTCAGCGAAAAAAAAAGTGAAGTAACCTGCTGGTACAATTACAAGATTTAACATATACATGTTCCATATAAAATTTCATATGTGCGATTTCAAAATTGTAGAAATAGAACAATTTCAAGAAACTGTATGCAAATTCAGGTTTGAATAATTGCATAGCGAAAAAAAATGCTAAGTCACAGGTTTTTTTATGGAAATATTAGTTTGTAATGCACTTTAGAATTCACGAATTTTTCATATTAAATTTAGGATTTATGTAATATAAGGTATACATATTGTTCAATACTTGCATAATTTTAACAATATCTCATCGCTTCTTATAATTTACAATTACAGTTCACTCAGAAAAAAGATTTTCTAACTGCAGTTAAATATTAGTTTGTTTTTGGTATTCATAAGGAAAAATCTGTCTTGTTTCTACTTTTTATTATGTGTTCATTATTAATATTTTTTCTCTCTTATCATTAATTTTTGTTCGAATCAAGTGAGACTTAGTGAAAACAAATGGATGTTTTGTTTAAGATAAAGATAAAAAAATTATGAGAACCATGCATATTACGCAAAAAAAATTTTCGTGACCATCACAATATGTTTACTTCTTCAGGTGTGTTTTAATTATATCATGTAATCGTGCAGCTAAAATAATTTTCCTCTTACGTGATATCATTGGCGTGCAACGACCGTGTCAGACTCAGTAAACAATTTTTTTACACATAACATTGCGCAGTTCAATTGTATGCTCGAAATTGTACATTTGTACTGACAAAGGCTACATTCAAAACGAATAAATATGAGGTTTATAAGAAATGAGATATCAAAAAGCAGTCTGAAAAAAATAAAATTGTCAAAACTTTATGAACTTTTTTATCTGGCTGCAGATAAAAAAATTAAAATTAAACCTATATTTAGAATCATATCTTTAATTAATGTATTAATTAAATTACTTGTTTTTATTATTTTTATTATGTGACACAACGAATCACTAAAAGTCTGTGGAGGCTTGAAATTTCTAAAGTACTAAATCATGAAGTCTTGACTTTAACTTTAGCATACATTTAACCACAATTATTTAATTAATTTGAATGAATTATTTAAATAAAATAATAATTTAAAATCTGAAAATGTTTGACAAATCATAAGTTAAGTTTATTAGCATTATAACATTGGCTTGCATAGCGAGAAAAAATTTATATTTAATAGGTTTTTTATGGGGATCTTAGTTTTCAATGCACATTTATAATTTACAACTTATCAAATTTGGAATTTCTGCAATCTGGTAATTACAATACTTGTATAATTTTAACAAATTTAACATTTTATATAATTTGTATAATATGATAGAAGTTTATATAATCCTTTTCAATTTTGACAATTTTATTTATGCATCTTGAAGTCTCTCGTACGAAAAAAAGCAATGAAGATATAAAAACCTGTATATCACTGTAAAATTATACAATTTTGTATAATAATCGAGTTACTCGTACATCACAATAGATACAATATATTCATGACAAATTGTTCATTTTTCTCTTTGAATTTTTTTTCTTTTGAATATTAAGGCCTTCAAATTGGAGCTGCTGTGCATTTGAAACGCTTGCATTTTAATGTGATATAATGAAAGATTATTGAAATTTTGAAATATTAAAACCTTCCAATTTATTAGCTTCAAATAAATAGTTAATTTCTTGCTTTAAGGCCATGTGACGAGTGGGTCACGTGACCGGATTCCTACCTTGCCGACACTTTTTTTATTTGTAAACTTATTTTCACACGAATAGCCACATCGAGTTGAAAATTTGGGATAATAAATAAGAAGCACTAAGAAAGGTGAGTCTGGTCCTAAATTTTGATAACCATGAAAAAAGCAAAAAAAAATTATTTACAAAAAAAACTTTTTCCATAATTATAAAAATTTAGGACCAGACCCACCTTTCTTAGTGCTTCTCATTTATTTTCCCAAATTTTCAACTCGATGTGGCTATTCGTGTGAAAATGAGTTTACAAATAAAAAAAGTGTCGGTAAGGTAGGAATCCGGTCACGTGACCCACTCGTCACATGGCCTTAAGTTTCGATTATTTTAAATTTGAGCGGTGTAGTTGTAACATTGAAATTGGGTGTTTTTATTTTTTTCTTAACCAATTTTAAGATTCTTGATTAACTATTCTTCAACAATCTTAAACTGTATTTAATATATTTAAATTTATTGGAAAATGACAAAAATTACTTTCCATTGATTTATAAAACTTGCTTATTACGGGACGATTGAAAAATCCTGAAAAATAACATTCCTGATACTATCAAATGCCCAAATTGCAAAATTCCCGAATAATATAATTCCCGAAATGACAAAGTTGCCGAAATATAAAAATCCCGAACAGTATATAATATTACCGACTTTGGAAATTCCCGACATGAAATTGCCAAATTATAAAATATACGGACTAGAAAATTTCCGAATATAAATAATTTAAAAAATTGTGTTTTAATAATTATTATTTATTTAGTAAAATACAATAATAAAATATTTTGATCAATTATAATTTTTGTTAAATTATTGTCTGAATTTAAAATAACAATAATCCTATGAAAATTCTTCAATAAAATAAATTTGAAAACACGTGCGCCTCAAAAGAAAAAAAAACTCCCTAATTTTTCTCCGAGTTCTTTTTTTTTTTAAATTGAAAATTCGGTTTTTGGAAACGTTTTTTTTTTTCACTTTTTTAAAACACTATGCACATTTTCAAACAAAAGTTTTTATCCAGAAATATTTTTTTTCCCAATTATTATTATTTTAAATTCAAACAAAAATTTTTTAAAAAACTTTGAACATAAAAAAAATTTCTTTGACATAAATGTTTGATTACTGTATTTTTAATAAATGAATGATATTTATTAAAGAGCAATTTGTTGAATTGTTCAAATTCGGGTATTTTATTATACAGAAATTTTATTATTCGGGGATTTTAAGATTCGGTAATATTGAAACTTTTCGGGAATTTTATTTTTCGGGATTTTTCAGTCGTCCCACTAATATCTCATAAACAATATTTTAAACAATCGTACATTTATATACAAAAAAATTTTAATTTCCATACATTTGTAAATAACTAATTTATTATACTATATTTACTTTACTCTGTAAACGATTCTGGTAATTTATATTTTTCTACAGCCTAATTTATTTGAAAAAGTGACATATTTAAATCGAAAAAGTGGCTAAAAGTGAATAACTTCTGAAGAAAATGTGACTAAAATTGACTATTTTACATTAATAATGTAACTAATCTTATTTTGAATTCAAAAGAATTCGATGAAATTTATAAAGATTCTGCGTGAATTTGAACGAATTTATGATCAATTTATAAAACTTCGCAACGATTTAAGATTAATTCAAATTAATTGAAAAAAATTCCATTAATTTCAGTAAATATGGAATGAATTTAGAGGAATTGAAGGAAAATGAGAAGAATTTGATGAAAATCATACGAATGAATGGTAAATTAAAAAAAAATCAAATGAATCGAAAACAACTTGATAAAATGCCTAAGAATTCAAGGTGAGTTGAAAAAATCTGGATAAATTAAACAAAATTTAAAATAAAGATCCCTTGAATTAAGTATAATTGAGTAAATTTAGAAGAATTCAGGATAAAATAAAATTTCTTAGTGAATTCCAAATGAGTTCAAATTAATTGCAAACAATATTTAAAAATCTCTTTTTTAAATTAAATTTGAACCTGATGATATTTCCTGAAATCCTGGAAAATTGATTGAAATACCTTGAGAGCTTTTAATATCCCTTAAAATCATTGAAATCCTTGGAAATCGGATAAAATACCTTAAAATACTTTAAAATATTATAAAACCTTATATGCCCTGTAAAGTCATTCCATATGTTACAAAATTCTAGTAAATTCTTTAAAACCATGAAATTTTTTAAATCCCTTAAAATCATTAAAAATCCTTGGGAATCCCTTGAAATTATTTAAATCTGTTTAAAAATTTCCATGATTCTTTTCAAATGCCCTATAACATTTCAAGCCTTTAAAACCCCTTCAAATTATTAAAATTAATTAAAAATTCCTTATGATGTTTTATAATTCCCTAAACATTTTAAAATTCTTTGAAATCTTTTAAAATCCCTTGAAAGTTTTTAAAGCTTTTGAAAATGCCTGAGAATCTTTTAAAGTACCCTTAAATATTTTTAATCCTTTGAAATCACATTATATTACTGAAATCAGTTGAAAATTACTTGGAATATTTTGAAATCCCCTAAAATAATTGAAATATTTTGAAATTTCTTGCAATATTTTAAATCTCTTGAAAATTACTTGAAGTTTTAAAAAATGCCATAAACTCTTCTAAATTTTTTTGAAATCAGTTTCAATGATTGAAATCGATGAAAAATACCCTAAAATATTTCAAATCCTATGAAATCTGTTAAAATACCTTGACATTTTTTAAGGCTCCTGAAAATTCCTTGATTTAAAATCCTCTAAAATCTTTAAAATCTTATGAAATCCCTTCTTTGGACAGAACTTAAAATATTTTTTAAAATTTGAAATTCTACGAAACTACTAAATTATTGTGAATAAATTCTTTGAAATCCATCAAAGTATTAAAAAATCCCGTGAAATTACATGAAATGTGATATTTCCTGCAATCCTGGAAAATTGTTTTAAAACTTTGATAGAATTTAGAATCCCTTAAAATCATTCCGTACCTTCTATTCTGAAATTCTAGGAAATTCTTTAAATCGCTAAGATCATTTTTTTTAATTTTTTAAAATCATTGAAGTCCTTTAAAATACCTTTAAAATTGTTAAATCTCTTGAAAATCCCGTAGAATCTTTTTAAGTACCCTAAAATACTTTTAATTCTATGAAATCTTTTAAAATCCCTTGAAACTTTCTAAAGCTTTTGAAATTTGTTTGGAAGTTTAAAAAATACCCTGAAATCCTTAGAATCCTTTGGAATACTTACCATGTCTTTAAATCTATAAAAAAAATTCCTGGGATTTTTTGAAAATACACTTAATAATTTCACAAGAATTCAGAAAAATTCAAAAATAGATACAGACCTGAATTTCCCCTTTTTCAATTTTATTATTAAAAATATTTATCGAAAAAAAACTTAATATAGAAAAAAGTTTCGTCTTATCTACGGTTGTAAAAGTGTTATAAATTCATTACCTTCGAAAAACGGCTGAACTCGAGAGGAGCTTTTCTGCAGTTTTCCTCTCCCCTGGCCAAACGTCCAGGCAAATTCTAGCACTTCTAATAAAGTCGGATGCAGCCGAGATGAAGCCATATGATACTTATTAATAATACATTTATCGTCTTTAAAATTTCTATAATTTTAATTTAAAATTATAGTTTTGAATGCACAATTCTAAAAGAGTTCAATCTTTGCGACCTTGAAACTAAATTTTTTTCTTAAATTAATTTTCAGATTAATTCTTGAAGGTTTCGAATTTTGAATTTCACAATATTTTAGTTTCAAATCTAAATAATTATTCAAAATGTCAGGACCATTCCGCTATTTAATATTCCAAAATTTCATATTAAAAGCCTTGATAGTCAGGTTTGAATTTAATAATTTTAGACGTAAACATAAAGCAATTTCGTTATTGAAAAGCCTAAAATTATACAATTTCAAAAAATGGAATCATATTACAGCAATCTGGTTTTGTATTCTTTATTTTTAATTATCGATGTAATATTAAAATGGTCCGATTTTTAGTTGAAGATTTCAACAAATAAATAATTTCAAAATAAAAAAATATTTGGAAAATTTTAAGAATGAATAATAACTGGAAGATTTGAAATTAAAAGGTTAAAAATTGAGTTGGAAATCAAAAAAGGTAAAACTTAAACTATCTGAAATTGTTGCATTAGTAAATGAATAATTTCGGTAATTTTAGATGGTTGCAATTTTAGAGTTCTGAATTTACATGTTGAACGCCAAATTTTTAATATTTCCCTTTCATAGGTTTTAATTTTTAAATTAAAATTCAATTGGTTGAATTTTAGTAAGTATAATTAGCAATTGAAAAATGATTAATTTTCAAGCGATTTAAATTTACTCAAATAATTGAAATTTTAAAGAGTTTGAGTACAACAAAGTTTTAATATCACAATTTTTGGTGACTAACATTTTTTTTAGTTTTAAATGAAGTTTACACTTGTTTAAGCTTCAAAGTTCCGGAGTAGAAATTTGTAAATTTTTAATGTTTCCCATTTAAAATCACTATTTTGAAAGCTTTTTTAGAATAATTCAATTCATTTTTTGATTGTAGAAAAATTAGTCTAATTAGCTTTAATGTTAAATTATAATTTTTGTTTGTAATGATAATTTTAAATGCTAGAATTTCAGAAGCTTTGACTTTGAAAGTTTTAATTTAGTTTTCAATATTAAATTGTCAAATTTTAATCGCTTTGAATTCAAAATTGTTCGAACTCAAAAGTTTTCAATTTTTAATTATTTAATTTTGAACGCTTTCAATTATAAATAATTCAATTACAATTTCTCTGAATTTTAAATGACCCAATTTCCAAAATTCGAATCTTGAAATATTTAATTTTTTACGTTTTGGCATTGTCCTATTTTCAAAATTTTAATCTGAAATCATTCAATTTCGTGATTTTTAAATTCAAAATAAAATAAAAAAATTAAAATTAAATTGAGCCGCCGGGTGCAATAACCAGCCCGACGCTCGAAAACGCGTAAAAGTATTATCCGTATTTTTCCTCTTAGAATTTTTTTTGCAAAAAGTTTATTTTTGATAATAAAAACGAAATATTGAAAAAAGTTGCTCCCTGATTTAATTAAGTTTTAAAACTTAAATCGTTCTAACTCGGCCAAATATTATTGAAATGAGTTCATATTTGCGGGACATATTCAAAATACTCTAGCGATACCTAGGAAATCATGAAAAAGTTAACAATTGCTTAATGTTCAATAATATTTGATTGTAAAATGAGGTCAATCAATAATTTTGTTTTCTTGGTTTCGACGGTAAAAAGTATCAAGGTTACTTCAACTTTCAAACAACTTCCAGTGAGAGATTTGTTCAGCAATGTTGAATGAAGTTTTTTTAGAAATCTCATATCTATTCGTTAAAAATTTACTAAGATATGCAGATTTGGAAAAAGTACTCAACGTCTGCCCGCGCTGTTAGCTAATGCGTCCCGAGGACTGCTGTCAGGCAGCGTTCTCGAAGGTCAGTCTGCGCGGGCAGACGTCGAGTACTTTTTCCAAATCTGAATATCTCAGTAAATTTTTAACAAAAAGATATGAGATTTTCCAAAAAACTTCATTCAACATTGCTGAACAAATCACTCACTGGAAGTTGTTTGAAAGTCGAAGTTACCTAGATACTTTTTACCGGCGAAACCAAGAAAACACAATTATCGATTGACCTCATTTTGCAATTGAATATTAATAAACAATAAGCGATTGTTAACTTTTTCATTATTTCCTAGGCATCGCTAGAGTATTTTGAATACATCCTACAAATATGAACTCATTTCAATAATATTTGGCCGAGTTAGAACGATTTAAGTTTTAAAACTTAATTAAATCAGGGAGCAACTTTTTTTCAATATTTCGTTTTTATTATTAAAAATAAATTTTTGGCAAAAAAAAATTCTAAGAGGAAAAAGTTTCATTTCCTTATTCTGTAGAATTCTACATTTTCAAAAAATGGATTTTTCGATTTTAAAAGTTTTCTTTCTTTGAGAAGATCGGACAATACTTTTACGCGTTTTCGAGCGTCGGGCTGGTTATTGCACCCGGCGGCTCAATGCAATTTTGATTGAGGAACCCAGCACACTCGGAGTGAGACGGCGTAAACAACCTCAATGTATATAAAAAACACGGAAAAGATTGAATTATCAGTACATTTCCTACAAAGTCAGACTGAACAGTGTCATAAAGTTAACAAGAGCCCCAAAGTTGTCTAAAAAGTTGCAGAATCCTTGAAAAATCATTTAGCTATTCGCGTATCAGCTCCCTATTTATCTGTCAGGCATATATATATATTTTTTTTTTTTGATAAAATTTCTACAAAATGACAAAGAGAGACGCAAAGTCACATTTCTTGATTTTTAATTTCTTTGCAAATTTGTTGTATCTTTGCGTGCCAGTCGTATCAAGTGCACCAGATGCTAATAATAATATAAATTGTACTAACTGCCTAAACTGTAAAAATTGTGTAAACTGTGTGAATTGTGTAAATTGTTCAAATTGTACAAATTGCAGCGATAGTCAAAATTGTACTGATTGTACAAATTGTAGGTATTGTACATATTGTAGCAATAGTACAGGTTGCAGCGATAGTCAAGGTTGTGCTGATTGTACAAGTTGTAGGAATTGTACATATTGTCGCAAGTGTACGGGTTGCAGTGGTGTTCAAGGTTGTTCTGATTGTACAGGTTGTCAAAATTGTACAAATTGTAGAAATTGTGAGACAAGCATAGGTTGTTTAGAATGTAATACTTGTATAGCTTGTGAAGGCTGTAATGACTGCACAAGTTGTACATATTGCAAAGCTTGTTCCAATTGTACGAGTTGTACGAATACTCAGAATTGTACAAGTGTAACAAATGTCCATGATCACACTTGCTAAGGGATTGTTCACATATTACGTAACATTAAAAAGGGTAATGATGCATTCGAGACGATTTCGAGAAAATTCGAGATTTTCTTGAAACATGTTCAGGTGAACTCAGAACTTCATGGAGATCGAGAATCTTGAATAAAAAAATTCGAGATCTCGAGTCGAGAATCTCGAAACTTTTTATTCGAGATTCTCGAAACTTTTTATTCGAGATTCTCGAAATTTTCTATTCGAGATTCTCGATCTCCGTGAAGTTTTGAGTTCACCTGAACATGTTTCAAGAAAATCTCGAATGTTCTCGAAATCGTCTCGAATGCATCACTAAAAAAGGGGGAAGGGGGTTCGTGTTTTGTTACGGTCTGTTATGTGGGGGTGGGGGATTTTGATCCAATTACGTAACATTTCTAATTTATGAATTTTCTGCACCCTCAACTTTGTGCATCAAAATTTCTAAATAAATAATTTCACTTCATTATGAAATTTACTTCTAAATGTTTCTAAACATTATTGATTGAAGAGAAAATTTAAATTGTAAATGATTGTTCAATAATGGAAAATAATTCTGTTCTCAACATTTCGCTACCATATTATAATTTGTAAACTTTCTTACATTTTCAAAGAGATAAGTAAAATTAAATTATGACAAAAACTTATTTTGAAGAATTCGAGAAAAAAATTAGAAGCTTTTTAATAATTATTATGAAAGATTTGAGGAGATTAAATTTTTTCAAGATTTCTGGGAAAATTTGATATGGTTCAGTTCTTATTTTGAAAGAATAATTTCAAGTTTTGAAGATTTCAAAATGTGTGGAAAAGTAATATGGAAGGCTTCAAGGCAATTTTTATTTTTCAGGATTTAAACCACTTTTAGATAAACTGAATTTGGCAGGGTGTCAAGAGAATGAAAAGAATGTTTTTAAGATTCATGGGAAAAATTTTTGTGATTTTTTGTCAATGAATTCTAAGAGAAAATTGAAAAAGATTACAAAATATTTTTAATTATTTCCTGAAATTTTTAAGAAGAGTGTAAAAAGATTTTAAAGCAAAATTTTGCAATTTTTCCATATTAGATCATGGTAGAAAAAATCCGAGTAAGTTTAAGAGATATTTAGACGTTTTGAAACGAGTCAAAAATAATTAAAACTTATAAAGATATTTCAAAAATTTTGTAAGGTTCAAGAAAATGAAAAAAAATCATTAGGTTTCTAAGAAAAATTAAAATGATTTTTTTATTTTGAATAATTAATTTAAAGAGAATATTTAAAAAGATTTCAAAAGATTTCTAAAATTGTCAAAGTATAATCTGAAAGATTTTAAGGTAATTTTTTTAATTTTGCAGACTTTAAAAGAAATTCAGAAAAAATATGAATAATTTTAAAAGATGAGAAGGTTTAGAAATTCTGAAAAGATTAAAAAAAAGAATTTTCTTAAGATTCTTGGGGAAATTTTAAATGATTTTTTATTTTTAAAAATAAACTTTCAAACAAAATTGAAAAAGATTTTGAAACATTTCAAACGATATCATAACATTTCGAAAAATAGTTTATAATATTTTAAAGCAAAACGTTACAATTTGGTAAGATTAAACAATAAAAAAATCAAATCTTTCATTATTATAAAAGATTTGAAATTACATTTTTTCAAGATTTCTGGGAAAATTTTATATGGTTCAGTTCTTATTTTGAAAGAATAATTTTAAGTTTTGAAGATTTCAAAATGTGTGGAAGAATAATATGGAAGACTTTGAGACAATTTTTTTAATTTTTCAAGATTTAAAAATTTTGTAGGTAAACTGAATTTTGCAGGGTGTTAAGAGAATGAAAAAAATGTTCTTAATATTCATGGGAATATTTTAAATGATTGTTTTGTAACGAATTCTAAGAGAAAATTGAAGAAGATTACAAAAAATTTTCAATTATTCACTAAAATTTGTAAAAAGAGTGTAAAATATTTTAAAGCCAAATTTTGCAATTTTGCCATTTTCCATAATTTTAGAAAAGATTTAAGTAATTTTCAGAGATACTCAGAAGTTTTGAAAGGATTCAAAAATAATTAAAAGTAGTAAAGATTTTTTTAGAATTTTGAAAAATTAATTTCAAGAGATTATTTACAAATATTTAAAAACATTTAAAAAGATTTCTAAAATTGTCAAAAAAGAATCTGAAAGATTTTAAGGCAATTTTTTCAATTTTACAGAATTAAAAAAAAATTTAGGAAAAATTTGAATAATTTTCGAAGATTAAAAGGTTTAAAAGGTCTGAAAATATTAAACAAATATTTTTCTTAAGATTCGTGTACAAATTTTTAATTATTTTTTGTTTTGAAAAATGAACTTTGAGAGAAAATTAAAAAAGATTTTCAAACGATTTCCTAAAATTTCGAAAAAGAGTGTAGAAGATTTTAAAGCAAAATGTTTCAATTTGCTAAGATTAAAAAATCCTGTAAATTCAAGAAATATTTAGAAGAATTGAAGAGAATCAAAAAGAATTTTAAATTTGAAAATATTTTTGGAAATTTAAATTTTTAAAGATTAGAAAAAACTTTAGAAGCTTTAAAAGAATTTTGAAAGGTTTGAAGAGAATAAACAAATTTTCTTAAAATTCCTGGGAAAATTTAGAAGATTATAAGGCAAATTTTACATTTTGACTGATTTTTCAAAATTTTAAGATAAATTTGAGCCAGTTAAAAATATTTTAAGGAATTTAAAACGTTTCAAATAGAATAGAAGTATTTAAAATCTTGAAAATATTTCCGAAAATGTATAAAATATTCCTTGATTTCTTTCAAACTTCTAAAAGTCCTGAACATCTTTTAAAAAGACTCGAGTTTTTCCTAATATTTTGTAAAATCCTATAAAATAAAAATAAAAATTCTTTAAAATCTTCTAGATTCTTTTTTCGCACATCCGAAATATTCAAAAATCTTTTTTAATTTTCTCAAGAATCTTATAAAAATTATATTTATAATTTATAATTCATCTGGTTTGGTTAAAAATTCTATTATTTGGTTGCAAATTTAATTATTTGTTTGAAAATGTAACTAAATTTGAAAAAGTCCTATTTTTTATCAAAAATTCAACTAATTCGTTAAAAATTCATTTTTTTAGTAGAAGATTCATCTCTTTGGTTGTAAATTTAACTTTTTTGATGAAAATTTGTTTCATGTTTGGTTAAAAATAAATTTTTTTAACTGACAAATAAACTTTTCAATTTTGGTTAAAAATTTATCTTTTTTAGTAAAAAATTTAACTGTTTCGTTGAAAATTCGTCTTTCTGGGTAGGAATTTAATCTTCTTGGTTGAAAATTGATCCTTTTTGGTTAAAAATGCATTTGTTTGGTTTAAATATCAACTGTTACTATGTTTAATTGAGAATTCATCTTTTTTTCTTGAAAAATCGATCATTCGACTTAAATTTGAACAATTTTGTGAGAACATTAATTTTTTTATTGATGATCCATAATAGAGTTGGAATTTCAACGATTTGCATTTAAATGAATTTTTATGTTGAAAATTCTACTGTATTGTAGAAAATTCGTCTTTTGGATGGAAAATTTAACAATTTTGTTGATAATTCGTTTTTTTTTTCGTTCAAAGTTTTTTTTTTATCATCGTTTTTATCTGAAAATTTAACTATTCCATTTTTGGTTGAAACTTTATCCTGTATATTGTATAATTTAAAAATTCAACTGTTTGTTCGAAAATTAATGTATTTTGTTGAAAACTCGTCTCTTTGGGTGGAAAATTAATCTTGTTTGTTGAAAATTCAACTTTTTGGTTGAAAATTTAATTATTTGGTAGAAAATTCATATATTTCGTTAAAAAGTCGTCTTTTTGGGTAGAAAATTATTTTTGTTTGTTAAAAGTTTACCTTTTCGATTGAGAATTTAACTATATTATTGAAAATTCATCTTTCTTGATTGAAAATCATCTTTTTTGTTAAAAATTAATTTTTTTTAAAAAAGACCGCTGTTTTTTAAAACACTCCACTTTTTAGCTTGAAAACTTCAATTTTTTGTTGAAAATTCATCTTTCCTGTTTGGAAATGATTTTTTTCTTAAATAAAAATTCAACGGTCTTCTAAAAAATTGGTCTGTCTTGAAAATTTAAATATTTGACTGAATTTTAATCTTTTTTTTTTTGCGAAAATTCTAAAAACTAGTTTGTTAAACATCTAATTGTTTTTGGTAAATTTAATTATTTTTTAAAGTTATCTTTTTTGGATGAAAATTCAACTATTCCTTTTTTGGTTGAAACTTTATCCTGTATATTGTATAATTAGAAAATTCAACTGTTTGTTAGAAAATTAATGTATTTTGTTACAAACTCGTCTTTTTGTGTAGAAAATTAATCTTGTTTGTTGAAAATTCAACTTTTTGGTTGAAAATTTAATTATTTGGTAGAAAATTCATATATTTCGTTCAAAAGTCGTCTTTTTGGGTAGAAAATTATTCTTGTTTGTTAAAAGTTTACCTTTTCGATTGAGAATTTAACTATCTTGTTGAAAATTCATCTTTCTTGGTTAAAAATGATTTATTTTTTTAAATAAAAATTCAACGGTCTTCTAACAAATTTATCTGTTTATATTGCAAATTCAAATATTTGATTGAATTGTAATCATTTTTGTGCGAAAATTGGACCATTTGATTCAAAATGTATCTTTGTATGCTGAAAATTCAACTATTTGGTTAGAAATTCAACTATTTTGTTAAAAATCTAATTATTTTTGGAAAATTAAATTATTTTTTAAAGTTATCATTTTTTGATGAAAATTCATCTATGGTGTTGAAAATGTATCCTTTTAGGTTAAAAACTCATATTTTATGGTAGAAAAAACATCCTTCTTGGTTGAAAATTTATCTTTCTTGGTCGAAAAGTACCTTTTTTTTTAATTCAACTGTCTTCGAAATCATTCGTCTTTTTGTCTTGAAAATGTTATTATTTAATTAAATCTTTGACTGTATTTTGGAAAATTCGTCGCTTTTACTGAAAAGTTAATCTATTTGGTTGTTAATTTAACTGTTTGGTTCAAAATTAATTTTTTTTTAATTCGTTTTTTGTTGTTGAAAAGTCATCTCTTTGGGTAGAAAACCTTTTTTGGTTGTTTTGTATTGAATGCATTAAATTATCTACATTAATTTTATTTAAAATAATTTATAAACGTGAAATCCATCTTTAGCCAACGGCTATGCCACTTTTGGGGGAGATCAAAAAAGTCAAAAATTGGTAACATAGTTTATGGATGGCCCATAACTGGAAACATTTTCCGTATGACAAGAAAGTGGTCTGGCGCCGCCAGGCCTTCGAAAAATTTACCCTGGCGGCGCCAGGCCCCGCCAGGGCCTAACCCTAGCATTTCCATAAAGGAAATGTTAGGGTTTTGTTAGATAGAGGGGGGGGGGATAAAAAGTTAGAAAATAATGTTACGTAATATGTGAACGCTCTTTACTAATTCAAAAACTTCTAAAAAATTTTACCAAACCTTACTATATCATAAATTGAATTGTTCGGTGCAAAAATGGTGTTTTTGTATTTTTAGAAGTAACTGATTCCTCATTTGTTTATACATAACTTCATGAGAAACAAATCAATAATAAGTGACTTTTAAAAATGCAAAAATATTGTTATTGTACCAATTGTTCAATTGTATATTTTAAAAAGTGCATTTTCACTATAAAATTGTACAATTTGGAATGCATGATCACTTTACTGTTGTACAATTTCGAATGTACAACTGCACAATTTAAAACGTAAATGTTCAGTGTACTATTTTATAATTGCAAATTTACAATTTCAAAATTTTACATAAATTTAGGTTTCTATAATTGTTAAAGAGAATTTTTTTACAAATCTCACGTTAAGGTTATTACCATTATCAACATAGATTAAATCGAGAGAAAAATGTGCTATTTCATAGATTTTTATGGGGCTCTTAGTTTGTAATGTACTTTATCTACAACATTTTATACTGAATTTGAAATTGATGGAATATATGGTATGCATCAAAGGAATTATTAGCAATTTAAAAATAATAATTTTAATTTTAAAAGATTTAATATAAAAACAAATTCTTCTAAAGCTCTTATTTAATTGTATACCATTAAGCCATTTCCCTTTCAGGGTAGGCGTGACACTACCCGATTCGGGTAGTGTTTCTAGGTGGATAGTTTTCTTGTAGTTATAAATAACTACAAATTTGGGCTCACCACACCCATAATATGCCAACAGCACACAGTATTCTCGAACGGTCACCCATCCAAGTACTAACCGCGCCCAACGCTGCTTAACTTCAGTTACCTGACGAGAACTGGTTTTTTCAGCGTGGCATGGCCGTATAATTGCATTAAATAAAACATAACATAATATATTATATATATAATAATAATATAATATATACATCAATATTATATAATTATATAATATATATAATATATTATTATATAATATAATTATACATTTAATTCATAACATAACACTTTCATTATTTTATTTTATTTCAAAATAAAACATTCAATTAATATTCTGATTTATTCAACTAAAAATTCTTCTAAAAGCTTTTTTTTTTAAATAATAATTCGAATAAAAATAATTCCCTCACCGCTGTTACATAACATTTTTTGTATTATGTTGAAAAACATAATACAAAAAAAGTATTATCAGTTTGTTTTTATATTTATATAAAAATAATTTTCATAAGATTCTTGAGGAAATTAAAAAAGATTTTTTGAATATTTCGGATGTGACAAAAAAGAATCTAGAAGATTTTGAAGGATTTATTTTGTTTTATAGGATTTTAAAGAATATTAGGAAAAATTCGAGTCTTTTTAAAAGATGTTTAGGACTTTTAGAAGTTTGGAAGAAATTAGGAAATATTTGATGAACTTTCGGAAATGTTTCCAACTCTTTTTAAATATTTCTAATCTATTGAAAACGTCTTGAATTCCTAAAAATGTTTTAGCTGACTTGAATTTATCTTAAAATTTTGAAAAATCGTTCAAAATGTAAAAAAATTGCAAAAATTGTAAAAAAATTGCAAAATTTTCCCGGAAATCTTGAACAAAATTTAATCTCCTTTAATCTTTCATAATTATTAAAAAGCTTCTAATTTTTTTCCAATTCTTCGAAATAAGTTTTTGTCCATAATTTAATTTTTCTTAGCTCACATCCTCATTTTAATTTTACGTAATCCCCAAAATCTATTTTACTTTTCCATATTTTTTGTACAGTTGAAAAAAGAGTTAGGGCGTTTAAAAGTATCAAAAATAAATGTGAACACTAAAAAAAATTCATAATTTTCCACATCATCTAATAAATAAAATAAAAATAAAATAAATTAAAATAATGAAAAATAAATCAAATTAAAAATTCTTGTTGCAGTTCTAGTTTTTTGAGATCTTTAAGACAATAGTAAGAGGGCATCATTAATCAACACCTTTTCTTCATAAATTATAAAAACTACCAGGAACTTTTTGTTTTTACCGTAAAAACTAGGGTCACTCTTAAACTGCTGACTATACATAAAAAAATGTTTTACAGAACAAATATGCATTTTCTAAATCTACATTTCTTGTAAACAATATTTTTCTGTCGAATGCAAATGCAAAAATGTTTTAAAACAAAAAAGTTGTATCTTCAAGAAATACACCATTTCTCTGTAGAATAATTTTATGTAAAAGCAATATTTTTCAAAATAAATCATGAAAAGCGTGAAAATAGAGGTCGTTTCAAAAATGCAAAAATTCTAAGTAACTTTTTCAGTTTTTTAAATATTTATGTAAAACCGAAACAAGCTTACCATATTTAAAGAAAATTTTTTACATTTGGTTTTAAAATAAACCATTTTGTTGAAAAGTCACCTTTTTGGATGAATTCAACTGTTTTTTTTAATTACAATCTTTTTTGGTTATATCAGCTTTTATATTTTTCGTTGAGGATTCATTTTTTTTGTTTGAAAAATGTAACTACTGGCTTAAAAGTTGAACTACTTTCATAAAAATTCATTTTTTTCTTTGAAAATTCATCATTCCGGTAGAAAATTCGTCTTTTTTGGTTGAAAATTAATCTTCTTGATTGAAAATTCACCCTTTTGGTTTAAAATCCATCATTTACGAAAATTCACCTCTTTGGTTAGAAATGAACCTATTTTGTTGAAAATTCGTCTTTTTGGGTTGAAAATTCTACAATTTGGTTTAAAAATAAAATATTTCTTTGAAAAGTCGCCTTTTTGGATGAATTCAACTTTTATTTTAAATTAAAATATTTTTTTATCATAATACCAACTATTATATTGTTTGTTAAGAATTCATCTTTTTTTATTAGGAAAATTCAACTACTTGATTAAAAGTTTAACTACTTTGATAAAAAATAACTTTTTTCGGTTGAAAATTCATAATTTTAGAGGAAAATTCGTCTTTTTTGATAGAAAATTAATCTTCTTGGAAGAAAATTCACCCTTTTGTTTTAAAATTCATTACTTATGAAAATACAACTCTTCGGTTGGAAATGTACTTATTTTGTCGAAAATTCGTCTTCTTGGGTTGAAAATTCAACTATTTCGTTGAAAATTAACTTTTTGTTAAAAATTAATATTTACTGGTTTAAAATTCAACTGTTTTGTAGAAAATTCGTCTTTTGTATAGAAAATTCAACTACTTGGTTGAAAATTAACTTTTTTGTTAAAAATTAATATTTGTAAATATTAATTTTTAACAGCAAAAAAAATATTTGTTGATAGAAAATTCAACTATTTTGTAGAAAGTTTGACTTCTTGGGTTGAAAATTAAACTATTGCCACGATGAGGGTTAACGATAAGG
Organism: Andricus curvator; assembly: GCA_932195095.1. Classification (NCBI taxonomy): domain Eukaryota; kingdom Metazoa; phylum Arthropoda; class Insecta; order Hymenoptera; family Cynipidae; genus Andricus; species Andricus curvator. The sequence continues at coordinate 112,486 of CAKNYM010052892.1, forward strand.
GTTGGAGACCTAAAATTGGAGTGGGTATTTCCAAAGAGCCCAAAAATCAGAGACTCTAGCCACATTGTAAAATTCTCAAAAAGATTATTTTTTGACAATGTCATATCTGCGTGGTACAAAGGGATTGATTTTTAACGTTAAGGGTTGAAGTCCAAAAATCAGAGTGGGTATCTTCGAGGAGCCCGAAAATCTGAGACTCCATCCACACTGTAAAATTCTGAAAAAGATTATTTTTTGAGAAAGTCATATCTGCGTGGGAGAAAGGGGTTGATTTTTAACGTTGAGGGTCGGAGCCCAAAAGTAGGAGTGGGTATTTTCGAGGAGCTCAAAAATCAGAGACTCTATTGATACTTTAAAATTATTAAAAACATTATTTTTTGACAAAGTCATTCCTGCGTGGTTCCAAGGGGTTGATCTTTAACGATAAGGGTTGGAGCCCAAAAATCAGGGTAGGTATTTTCCCCTTTGTTTTAAAATTCATTACTTATGAAAATTTAATTCTTCGGTTGGAAATGTACCTATTTTGTCGAAAATTCGTCTTCTTGGGTTGAAAATTCAACTATTTAGTTGAAAATTAACTTTTTGTTAAAAATTAATATTTACTGGTTTAAAATTCAACTGTTTTGTAGAAAATTCGTCTTTTGTACAGAAAATTCAACTACTTGGTTGAAAATTAACTTTTTTGTTAAAAATTAATATTTGTAAATATTAATTTTTAACAGCAAAAAAAATATTTGTTGATAGAAAATTCAACTATTTTGTAGAAAGTTTGACTTCTTGGGTTGAAAATTAAACTATTTGGTTGAAAATGGACTTTTTTGTTAAAAAATCTACTGTTTTGTAGAAAATTTGTATTTTGGGTAGAAAATTCAACTATTTGGTTGAAAATTAACTTTTTGTTAAAAATTAATCTTTATTGGCTTAAAATTCAATTGTTTCATAGAAAATTCGTCTTCTTTGGTAGAAAATTCAACTATATGGTAGTAAATAACCTTTTTTGTTAAAAATTAATATTTATTGGTTGAAAATTCAACTGCTTTGTAGAAAATTCTTCTTCTTGGGTTGAAATTCAACTATTTGTTCGTAAACTAACTTTTTGTTAAAAATTAATATTCAAATATAAAACATAAAACATAAAAACATAAAACATAAAAATATAAAAATTAATATATTAATATTAATATTATAAATTAATAAAATTAATATTAATATAAAAGTTTAAAATTGATCTGTTTTGTAGAAAAATTGTCTTTTGGATCGGAAATTCATCTCTTTGGTTGGAAATGTACTTATTTTGTTGAAAATTCATCTTTTGGGTAGAAAATTGAACTACTTGGTCGAAAATTAACTTTATTGTTAAAAATTAATATTTATTGGCTTAAAATTCAACTATTTTATAGAAAATTCGTCTTCTTGGGTTGCAAATTCAACTATATGGTAGTAAATAATCTTTTTTGTTAAAAATTAAT
>CAKNYM010052892.1:113964-131533 GCA_932195095.1 Andricus curvator
CTGTTTTATAGAAAATTCGTCTTCTTGGGTTGAAAATTCAACTATATAGTAGTAAATAATCTTTTTTGTTAAAAATTAATATTTATTGTTTGAAAATTGAACTGCTTTGTATAAAATTCATCTTTTGGGTAGAAAATTCAACTATTTGGTTGAAAATGAATTATTTTGCTAAAAAATCTACTGTTTTGTAGAAAATTCGTCTTTTGGGCAGAAAATTCAACTATTTGCTTGAAAATTAACTTTTTGTTAAAAAATAAACTTTTTGTTCAAAATTAATATTTGTAAATATTAATTTTTAACAGCAAAAAAAATATTTATTGGTAGAAAATTCAACTATTTTGTAGAAAGTTTGACTTCTTGGGTTGAAAATTTAACTATTTGGTTAAAAATGAACTTTTTTGTTAAAAAATCAACTGTTTTGTAGAAAATTCAACTATTTGGTTGAAAATTGACTTTTGTTTTTAAATTAATATTTATTAGCTTAAAATTCAACTGTTTTATAGAAAATTCGTCTTCTTGGGTTGAAAATTCAACGATATGGTCGAAAATAATCTTTTTTGTTGAAAATGAATATTTATAAATATTAATTTTTAACAGCAAAAAGATTAATATTTATTGGTTGAAAATTTAACTACTATTTTGCAGAAAGTTTGTCTTCTTGTGTTGAAAATTGAACTATTTGGTTGAAAATCAATTTCTTCGCTAAAAAATCTACTGTTTTGTAGAAAATTCGTCTTTTGGGTAGAAAATTCAACTGTTTGGTTGAAAATTAACTTTTTTGTTAAAAATTGATATTTATAAATATGACCTTTTAGCAGCAAAAAAAAAAAAATATTTATTGGTTTATTTAATTTAACTGTTTGGTTACAAATGAACTTTTTTGTTACAAAATTAACTGTTTTGTAGAAAATTCGTCGTCTTTTGGATAGAAAATTCAACTATTTGGTAGAAAATTAACATTTTTGTTAAAAATTAATCTTTTTAAATATTAATTTTTAAGAGAAAAAAATTAATATTTACTGGTTGAAAATTCAACTATTTTGTAGAAGGTTTGTCTTCTTGGGTTGGAAATTTAACTATTTGGTTGAAAATTAACTTTTTTGTAACAAAATTAATATTTACTGGTTAAAAATTCAACTCTTGTAGAAAATTTGTCTTTTTGGTTTGAAAATTCCACAAATTAGTTGAAAACCACTGTTTTTTTATTTTAAATTGAAATATTTTTTGGTTGAAAATCCAACTACTTGGTTAAAAAGTTCAACTACTTTGAAAAAATAAATTTTTTTCGGTTGAAGATTCATAATTTTAGTTGAAAATTCGTCTTTTTTGGTAGAATTTAAATTAATCAATTCTTGATGGTAAAAATTCACCCTTTTGGAACTTTCAAATGACGACATTTTTCATCAATTTTCAAGTAAATTTGCCATTTTACAGAAGGGAAAATTAGAAAGTAACAATAAAATAATAAATAGTTCCAACAAAAAATGTATAAAAAGGACTTTCTATTGAATTATTATGAATCTGGATAAAAATTTCAAATTAGTTAAAATTCGCGGGGCGCTTTTTTGAAGTTCTTATATGTGTAAATCAATTTCTTATAAAATCATCATTTTACAATTATTAAATTAATTTGAAGATCACAAAATATTCTTTTAGAGTGAAAGATAAATTAATGATTTGATTTTACTCATTGAAAATTAATGATTAATTTTGAATTAAAAAAAAAGGAAGGCATTTTTCACAAATGTGAATTCTCAATAATTGATAACATTTTTTAGTACTTTATAATGATTAAGTATTGTAAGAAATTGATTTGCATATTTAATCATTTCAAATAAACGCGCGATCAACATCCAATGAGGATGCTGGTACAACGCATGCGCAGTGCCGACTCGAAACATAACCTGCAAATAATTAAAACTGACAGTTGACATTCTGACCTGACAACAGTGTCAAGTCAGAAACCGGTGTAAATATAAAGATATTGTAACTAAAATACTGTTTACTGTTCACAAAAACAATTAAAATTGAATTAATCACCGACTCTCATCGTATTCTTAATTCATAAAAAGCTCAGGTAATTTATTATAGTCCTCTTGTCTCAAAAAATCTATTTTTATCCCAATTCAAACTTTCTTTTTTTTCTACGTAACCTCTAACTAAATACCGCATGCCTCATAACCAATTAAAATTTTTTGAAATCCTGTGAAGTCCGATACATTTTTTTTCAATCCCTAGATGTCATTTGAAATGCTTCATACAGAGTGACCGAAAAACTTCATTTTCAAATTTCCCTGATTTTACCTGGCCAATTTTTCCGGACATTAATGTTCAAGAGTACAGAATTTTAATGTTATAATATTTTTAACATAGAATCTTTTATAAATTCTCAATCAGAAAAACGAATTTTCAACCACGCAGTTTAATTTTTCACCAAAAAAGACAAATTTAAAAAAAAAGCATGAATATTCAAACAAATATTTGAATTTTCAACTAAAGTGATGAATCTGCAACCAAGAAAATTAGTTTTTAAACAAAGTAGTTCAACTCTTAACCAATAAAGACAAATTTTTATTCAAAAAGCCAATTTTCTACAAAACTGTTGAATTTTCTACCAAAAGGACAAATTTTCAACAAAATAGTTCAATTTTTAAACAAAGCGATGAATTTTCAACTAAAATCATGAACCTTAAAACAAAAAAAAATGAATTTCTAACAAATTGAAATTAGTTTAACTGTCAACCCATAAGATTAATTTTTTAACCAAAAAGACGAAATTTTCTGTAAAACGGTTGAATTGTCAACTCGAAAATATGAATTTTCAATCAAACAGTGGCATTTTTATCCAAAAAACATGAAATTTCTACCAAGAAGATTAGTTTTTTACCAATAAAGATCAATTTTTTACAAAACAGTTGGATTTTCAACCAGCAAATATTAATTTTCTACCAAAAAGAAAAAATTTTAACAAAATAGTTCAATTTTTAACCAAAGAGATGAATTTTCAACTAAAATCATGAATCTTAAACCAAAAAAAATGAATTTCTAATAAATTAGTTTAACTTTCAACCCAGAAGATTAATTTTTTAACCAAAAAGACGAAATATTCTTTAAAAACAGTTGCCTTTTTAACAAAAAAAAAAAAATGAATTTTCAACAAGAAATGAGTTTCTTAAATTGGTCTAAAGGCCCTTGAAATCCTTTGAAATTCCTCGAAGTATATAGTTCAATTTTTAACCAAAAAAGATTGTTCACTCATGAAAGAAAAAAAATGTCACCCAAATTATAATTTTGAATACAAAATAAAAATTTCGAATAACCATTTCTTTTTTAGGTTCATTTGTTCATTTGTTTTGAGGGTTATATAAATGTATAATTTTCCTAAGATTCTTGAGAAAATTCAAAAAAAAAATTTGAAGATTTCAGCTATGTTGAAAAAGTATAATTTTTGTATTTTTCAGGATTTTGCAAAGTTTTAGGAAAAATTTAAGTCAGTTTAAAAGATATTTAGGACTTTTAGAAGTTTGAAAGATAAATATCTGACTCGAATAATTCGTAAAGTTTTGAAAAAACTTTGAAAATTAAAAAAATTGCCCTTAAATCTTCCCGATTTTTTTGGCATTTGTAGAAATCTTTTGAAATGTTGCGAAACATTTTTTTAATTTTCTTTAACATTTTTTTTTTTTTAATAAAAAGACATTCAAAATTTCCCCAGGAATCTCAAGAAAAGTTTTTTGTTTTCTTGAAGCGTTTCAAACTTCGAAAAATTTTTCGAAATCTTCAAAAAGTTACATTTTTTTTTTTGAATTTTTGTAAATCTTTTAAAATTTCCAATTATTTTTTAATCATTACCAAAACATTTAAACCTTATAAATATCTTCAAAAATTATTCGAATTTTTCCAAAAATTTTCTTCAAATCTTGAAAAATATAAAAATTTGCCTTCAAATCTTCCGAATTCTGTTTTAACAATTTTGGAAATCTTTCAAAAGGCTTTCAAGTCTTTTTAAATATTCTCTTAAAATTAAGTTTTAAAAATAAAAAATCAGTTTAAACTATCCCATGAATTTTTTTAAATGTTTAAAATGTTTATTTACAAATATTAAAAAATGTACATTTTCTACTTTTTAAACATCTTTTTGTGTTTTGAATTAATTTTGAATCTTTTTAAAACTTCTAAATGACTCTTAATATTACTGGATTTCTTTATAATACTTTGTAATCTTGCTAATTGAACATTTTTGCTTTAAAATCGTCCTTATTCTTTTTCGAAATTTTCGGAAATAGTCAAAAATGTGAAACCTTTGCCAATTTTCTTTTAAAATTTGTTTTTCCAAATGAGAAATTAGTTTAAATTTTCGCCGGAATTCTCAGAAATTTTTTTATTATCGTGAAACCTTTCAAAATCCTTAAGAAGTGACAAAATTTGTATTTCCAAATATTCAAAAATGTACGTTTTTTCTAATTTTTTTAAAATTATTTCCAATTTTAAATTTATGATCAATTAACTATTTTGTTGAGAATTCTTTTTTTTCAAATTAATTGTTTTAACATAAATTTTTACTGTTATATTTTTGGTTAAAAATTGATCGTTTTTGTTTGAAAATTCATCTCATTCAATTCAATGTTGAAAAGTCGTCTTTTTTGGTTGAATTCAACTGTTTTTGATTAAAAATTAAAATCTTTTTTTGTTGAAATAACAAATACTACATTTTTCGTATAGAATTAATTTTTTTGGAATAAAAATTTAATTACGTTATTTAATGTTGAACTTTTTTATTTTAAATTAATTTTTTTGGTTGAAGATCCATAGTTTTAATCGAAAATTCATCCCCTTGCTTTCAAAGTGAGATATTTTGTTGAAAATTCGTTTTTTCTTCAGCTGAAAATTAATTTTCTTTAATGAAAATTTTACTATTCCAGTTAAAACTATTTTGTTGAAATTTTTGTTGTTAAGAATTTTTTTTTAACTCTTGGATTAAAATTTAACTATTCCAGTTAAAGATTCATCATTTTAGTCAAAAATTCATATTTTTTATTTAAAAATGTAACTATGGCATTCAAAATTACTTTTTTTGTTGTTGAAAATTTACCTTTTTTGGTTGAAAATGCGTGTATTTTGATAAAAATTCATCTTTTTGGTAAAAGTTAAACTTCTTGGTTGAAAAATGATCTTTTTGGTTGAAAATTCACCTTTTTGGTTGAAAATTCAACTATTCGAGTTAAAGATTCATCATTTTTGTTTAAAATGCATCTTTTCTGTTTAACATTTAAGTATTGCAGTTGAAAATTCACCAGTTTGGTTGAAAATAAATTTTTTTCTCTGACAATTTAACTAGCTCACTTCTGGTTGAAACTTCATCATTTTTATTTCAAAATTTCCCTTTTTGGTTAAAAAACCAAGTATTTCAGTTAAATATTCACCATTCAAAATTTTGTTTGAAGCTTCCAGATATGTCGAAAAAGTATAGTTTTTTATATTTCAGGATTTTGAAAAATTTTAGGAGAAATTTGAGTCAGTTTGAAAAATATTCAGGACTTTTAGAAGTTTGGAAGATATCTTTCAAATTGACTCGAAATATTCCTCAAATTTTGAAAAATCATTCAAAATTTTAAAAATTGCCCTTAAATCTTCCAGATATTTTCGAAATCTGTAGAAATATTTTGAACTTATAATAATATTTTGATATATTTTGAAACTATTTCAAATTTTATTTAAAAATTAATTTTTCAAAATAAAAACTAATTCAAAATTTTCCCAGGAATCTCAAGAAATTTTTTTATTTTCTTCAAACCTCTCAAACTTCTTAAAAAGATTTGAATTTTTTTTTTTGAAATCTTCAATTTACATTTTGTTTAAAAAATTTTGGAAATCTTTCCAAACTTAAAATAATTTTGTAACCATTTTCAAAACTTTTAAGCCTTCTAAATATGTTTTAAAATTCTTCGAATTCTTCCAAAATTTTTCTTGAAATTCTGAAAAATTAAAAAACTTGCCCTCAAATCTTCCAGATTCTGTTTTGACAATTTTGGAAATCTTTTGAAATGTTAAAATTTTGTTTAAATATTATCTTGAAATTAATTTTTCAAACTAAAAAATCAGTTAAAATTATCCCATGAATTATGAGAAATATTTTGTATTATCGCGAAATTTAAAAAAAAATTGTAATGTTGTAATCTTGCTAATAGAAAGATTTTTCGAAATTCCCGAAAATAATTTAAAAAATTTTGAAATTTTTGTAAATTTTCTCTTAAAGTTTATTTTTAAAATAAAAATTCAGTTTAAATTTTCACCGGAATTTTAAGAAAGTTTTTTTTTTATTTTCTTGAAGCTTCAAAATTTTTTTCGAAATCTTCAAAAATTTACATTTTGATTATAATTTTTGGAAATCATTTCCAACTTAAAGTCATTTCTTTCACCATTTTCAAAACTTTTAAACCTTCTAAATATCTTTTAAAATTCTCCGAATTCTTCCATAATTTTTCTTGAAATTCTGAAAAATTAAAAAACTTTCCTACAAATCTTCCAGATCCTATTTTGACAATTTTAGAAATCTTTTGAAATATTAAAATTATTTTAAATATTATCTTGAAATTAATTGTTTTAAATAGAACATTAGTTCAAATTATCCCATGAATTATGAGACATATTTTTTATTATCGTGAAACCTTTTGAAAATTTTTTTCAAATTTTTTTCTTCTTTTCTTATCAATAAATGATATTTCCACCAAAAAATATGTTAATGTTTAATAAAGAATAGTTGAATTGATGTCAAAGAAGACAAATGTTAAATAAAATAGCTGTATCCTCAACAACAACAAAATCTAATTTTTACCAGTTGCATTTTACAACCAAAAAAGAGACGAATTTTCTGCAAAATAGTTAAATTTTCAACGAAATAGATGAATTTTCTACCAAAAACCAAATAGTGACATTGTCAATCAAAGAGACGGATTTTTAACTAAAATGATGAATCTTTAATAAAAAAAATTAATTTTCAATAAAGTGGTTGAATCCTTGACCAAAAAAGATTAATCTTCAATCAGTTGCATTTCTAACCGGAAAAGACCAATTTTTAACAAAATAGTGGAATCCTCAACAAAAAAAGATTAATTTTCAAAAAAAAAAGAGAAATTTTCAACCAAATAGTTCAATTCTTATCGAAAAAAGATTTTTCAGTCATGAAAGAAAAAAAATTCACTCAAATTGTTATTTTAGGGGCTAACTAATTTAGAATACGAAATAAAAATTTCAAATAAACATTTCTTTTTTAAGTTTATGTGTTCATTTAATTTTTAAGTTAAATAAATATATAAGTTTCCTAAGATTCTTGAGAAAATTCAAAAAAAAAATTTGCAGATTGGAGATATGTCAAAAAAGCATAATTTTGTATTTTCCAGGATTTTGAAAAATTTTAGGAAAAATTTGAGTCAGTTTAAAAGATATATAAGTTTTAAAGATAAATAGGTATGTCTTAATCTGACTCAAACTATTCCTAAAATTTTGAAAAATCTTTCAAAATTAAAATAATTACCCTTAAATCTTCCAAATATTTTCGAAATTTGTAGAAATATTTTGGAACGTTTTGATACCTTTTGAAGTTTTCTTTCAAAATTTGTTTTTCAAAATAAGTCATTAAAAATTTTCCCAGGAATCTCAAGAAAGTTTTTCATTTTCTAGAAGCCTTTCAAACTTCTTAAAATAATCTGCAATTCTTTTCCGAGTCTTCAAAAATTTACATTTTGTTTGAAATTTTGGGAATTCTTTTCAAACTTGAAATAATTTTTCAACCATTTTCGAAACTTTTAAACCATTAAAAAATATCTTTTAAAATTCTTCGATTTTTTCCAAAAATTTTCTTGAAATTCTGAAAAATTAAAAAACTTGCATTTAAATCTTCCAGGTTCTGTGTTGACAATAAATTTTCGAAATCTTTTGGAATGTTTTTAATTCTTTTCAAATATTCTCTTAAAATTAATTTTTCAAAATAAAAAATCAGTTTAAATTATGCCATGAATTTTGAGAAATATTTTTTATTATCTTGAAACCTTTCAAAAATTTGTTGTTTCAAATTTTTAATAAAACTTTGTAATCTTGCTAATTGAACATTTTTTCTTTAAAATCGTCCACATTCTTTTTCGAAATTTTAGGAAACAAATAAAAATGTTTTAAAATATTCGTCAATTTTCCCTTAAAATTAATTTTTCGAAATAAAAAATCAGTTCAAATTGTCCCAGGAATTTTAAGAAATTTTTTTTATGATCGTAAAACTTTTCAAAATTTTTAAGAAGCTTCAAAATTTATTTCCAAATATTCAAATATGCAAGTTTTTTTTAAACTTACATTTTTGAAATATTTTCAAGTTTTAAATTAATTTTGAATATTTTTGAAACTTCTAAATGTCTCTTAAATCTGATCAAATTTTTTATAAATCTTTGTAATCTTGCTAATTGAAAGATTTTGCTTGAAAATCTTTCCCGTTCTTTTTCGAGACTTTAGAAAATAATTTAAAATCTTTTGTAAATCTGTTCAAATTTCATATTTTTTTAAAATCATTTCTAAAACATTAAAACCTTCTAAATATCTTTGAAAATTATTTTAATTTTTCCAACATTTTTCTTAAAATTCTGAAAAGTAGAAAAAAGCCTTCCAATCTTCCAGATTCTGTTTTGACAATTTTGGAAATCTTTTGAAATAATTTAAAGTCTTTTTAAATATTCTCTTGAAATTAATTTTTCAAAGTGAAAAATAAGTTTAAATTATCCCATGAATTTTCAAAAATATCTTTTATTATCGTGAAACCTTTCTAAATGCTTCAGAAGCTGCAACATTTTTGTTTACAAATATTCAAAAATGTACATTTTTTTAACTTTTCAAGAATCTTTTTTAATTTTAAATTAATTTTCACTCTTTTTAAAACTTCTATATGTCTTTTAAACTTGATCAAATCTTTTGTAATCTTGCTAATTGAAAAAATTGGCTTTCAAATCGTTCATGTTCTTTATAGAAATTTTCGGAAATAATTTGATATGTTGTGAAATCGGTATCAATATTCTCTTAAAATTAATTTTTTTTCCTCAGTACATTTTTTTTAATTATCCCATGAATTTTTTAAAATATTTGTTATTATCGTGAAACCTTTCTAAATGCTTCAGAAGCTTCAACATTTTTATTTACAAATATTCAAAAATGTACATTTTTTTAACTTTTCAAAAATCTCTTTAAGTTTTAAGTTAATTTTGACTCTTTTTAAAACTTCTAAATGTCTGTTAAACTTAATCAAATTTTTTTATAAAACTTTATAATCTTGCTAATTGAAAAAATTAGTTTTAAAATCGTCCATATTATTTTTCGAAATTTGAGTGAATAATTTAAAATGTTGTGAAATCTATGTCAATTTTCTCTTTAAATTTATTTTTCTAAATAAACAATCAGTTTAAATTTTCCCAGGAATTTGAAGAAATTTCTTTATTATCGTGAAACCTTTCAAAATCTTTCAGAAACATCAACATTTTTTATTTACAAATATTCAAAAATGTACGTTTTTTTTCTAACTTCTTTGAAATGTTTTCAAGTTTAAATTAATTTTGAATCTTATTAAAACTTCTAAATGTCTCTCAAATTTGATCGGATTTTCTCATAAAACTTTGTAATCTCGCTAATAAAAAATGTCTCTTTTAAATCGTCCATATTATTTTTCGAAATTTTAAGAAATAATTTAAAATTTTCTCAAATGTTTATCAATTTTCTTTTATTTTTTTAGATATCTTCAAAAATCTACACATTACATTTTTTAAATCAAAGCCCTGGGCACCTTTGTTCCATTGATTATTATTATTATTGAATATATTATTTAGATAAACTTGCATTTCTCATAAGCCTGAAGTTTACAGACTTTTTATTTCAAACGAGAAAAAGGAACGATAGCTCCAACCAATCATAAATACGAGTTTCCGGACAACAATAGTTTCAAATTGTTTCGAGTTATTACGAGATGGTTCGAGAAATAATCGAAAATGGCGCCATGCGCTTTTTAATATAGGACAAGTAGCAAAAGCGCGCTACGCGCGCACATGAATGTTTTCAGAAATCTCGAAAGAGATGTTTAATTTTGTGGATCAACAATACACATTTTTTGAGATCAAAAACTTGAATAAAAAATTTAAAATAAATTCAACCCATTTTTCTGAACTCTTGGAAATCATGTGTTTAAAATATTTATAACTAAAAAATTAGGAAAACTATAGCAATTAACAGATACTTTTCTACCTTATATTTCCTAAACAGAAAACATTATCTTTTGTATTTTAAAGTGTTGAAGACCTTTGTTCCGTTGATTATTATTATTATTAAATTATTGAATATATTATTCAGATAACATAAATGATATTTCAACCAAAAAAGATTCAACTTTTAATTTAAAAATAGTTGAATTCATGCAAAAAAAAACATATTCTGAAGAAAATAGCTGAATACCGAACAAAAAAAATTAATTTCTACCAGTTGCATTTTAAACCAAAAAATATTAAGTTTTTTTAAAAAGAGACAAATTTTTTACAAAACAGTTCAATTTTTCACACGAAAATATAAATTTTTAATGAAATAGATTAATTGTCTACCAAAAAAGACGAGTTTTCAATGAAATAGTGACATTGTCAACCAAAGAGATGAATTTTTGACTAAAATGTAGAATTTTTAGTAAAAAAAAATGAATTTCCAACAAAGTAGTTGAATCCTCGACCAAAGAAGATTAATGTTTAATCAGTTGCACTTTTAACTGGGAAACACAAATTTTGAACAAAATAGTGGAATTCTCAACAACAACAGATTAATTTTAAATCCAAAAAGACGAATTTGCAACCAAGTAGTTCAAATTTTATCTCAAAAAAGATTTTTCAGTCATGAAAGAAAAAAAAATTCACACAAATTATTATTTTTGGGGGATAAATAATTTAAAATATGAAATGAAAATCTCGAACAAACATTTCTTTTTTGAGTTTATTTGTTCATTTGTTTTTAAAGTTGAATAAATATATAATTTTCCTAAGATGCTTGAGAAAATTCAAAATTTATTTCGAAGCTTTCAGATATGTCGAAAAAGTATAATTTTTTATTTTTCATGATTTTGAAAAATTGTAGGAAAAATTCGAGTCAGTTTGAAAGACATTTAGGACTTTGAGAAGTTTGGAAGATAAATATCTCTTGAACTGACTCGAACTATTCCTAAAATTTTGAAAGATCTTTCAAAATTAAAAAAATGCCGTTAAATCTTCCAGATATTTTCGAAATTTGTAGAAATATTTTGAAATTATAATAATAATTTAAAATATTTTGAAACTTTTTCAAATTTTCGTTAAAAATTAATTTTTCAAAATAAAAAGTAATTAAAAATTTTCCCAAGAATCTCAAGAAATTTTTTTATTTTCTTGAAACCTCTCAAACTTTTTAAAAAGCTTCGAAATTTTTTGCGAAATCTCCAAAAATCTTTGAAAATCTTTTCAAACTTAAAATCATTTTTTAACCATTTTTAAAACTTTTGAACCTTTTAAATATCTTTTAAAATTCTTCCAAAATTTTTCTTCAAATTTTGAAAAATTACAAAATTTGCCTTCAAATCTTCCAGATTCTGTTTTGATAATTTTGAAAATCTTTTGAAACGTTACAATTTTTTAAAAATATTATCTTAAAATTAATCTATCAAAATAAAAAATTAGTTTAAATTATCCCATGAATTGTGAGATATATTTTTTATTATCGTGAAACCTTTTAAATTTTTTTTCAAATTTTGTATCAAATTTTGCAATCTTACTAATGGAAAGATTTTGCTTAAAAATCTTTCCCATTCTTTTTCGAAACTTTAGAAAATAATTTAAAATCATTTGAAATCTTTGTCAATTATCTCTTTAAATTTTCTTTCAAAATAAAAAATCAGTTTAAATTTTCCCAGGTATTTAAAGAAAGTTTTTTTATTTTCTTGAAGCCTTTTAAATTTTTTAAAAAGCTTCGACATTTTTTTCGGAATCTTCAAAAATTTACATTTTTTTCAAATTATTTGAAATATTTTCAAATTAGCTTATCTTTTAAAGTAATTCGAATTTTTCCAAAAATTTTCTTAAAATTCTGAAAAATTACAAAAATTGGCTTAAAGTCTTCCAGAATCTGTTATGATGAATTTAAAAATCTTTAGTAATCTTTTAAAATATTTTGTCATCTTTTAAACTGTTTTTAAATATTCTCTTAAAATTATTTATTCAAAACAAAGAATCAGTTCAAATTTTCCCGTGAATTTTAAGAAACATTTTTATTATCGTGAATCCTTTCAAAATCGTTAAGAAGCTACAATTTTTTTTTCAAATATTTCAAATATTCTTTCAAAATTTTTATTGAAATTCTGAAAAATTTGAAAACTTGCCTTCAAATCTTCCAGATTTAGTTTTGACAATTTTGGAAATGTTTTGAAATGTTAAAATTTTGTTTAAACATTATCTTAAAATTAATTTTTCAGAATAAAAAAATCGGTTTAAATTATCCCATGAAGTATGAGAAATATTTTGTATTATTGTGAAACCTTTTGACATTTAAAAAAAAATTTTAATCTTGCTAATGGAAAGATTTTTTGAAATTTTCGAAAATAATTTTAAGAATTTGGAAATCTTTGTCAATTTTCTCTCAAAATTTATTTAAAAAATAAAAATTCAGTTTTTTCCCAGGAATTTTAATAAAGTTTTTTCATTTTCTTGAAGCCTTTTAAAATTCTTAAAAATCTTTGACATTTTTTTCGAAATCTCAAAAAATTACATTTTGTTTTAGATTTTTTGAAATATTGTCAAATTTCAAATTATTTTTTTTTCTATTTCGAAAAATTTTCTTAAAATTCTGAAAAATTACGAAAATTCCCTTTAAATCTTCCAGAGTCTGTTACGACGATTTCAGAAGTCTTTTGTAATCTTTTAAAATTTTTTGTCATATTTTGAAATGTTTTTAAATATTCTCATAAAATTATTTTTTCCGAATCAAAAATGAGTTCAAATTTTCCCATGAATTCTAAGAAAATTTTTTTATTATCGTGAATTTCTTCAAAATCCTTAAGAAGTTTCACAAATTTTTTTCCAAATATTCAAAAATGTACATTTTTCAAAACTTTTGAAATATTTTCAACTTTTAAATTAATTTGAATCTTTTTAAAATTTCGAAATGTCTTAAACTTAAACTTACTCGTAATTTTTATAAATCTTTGTAATCTTGCTAATTGAAAGATTTTGCTTCAAAAACGTTCCCATTCTTTTTCGAAATTTTAGAAAATGATTTAAAATCTTTTAAAATCTTTGTCAATTTTCTCTTAAAATTTATTTTAAAACTCAAAAATCAGTTGACATTTTCCCAGGAATTTTAAGAAATTTTTTTATTATCTTGAAACCTTTTAAAATTCTTAAAAAATTTTTTTATTTTTGAAATCTTCAAAAGTCTACAAATTACATTTTGTATATCAGCATGCTGGACACCTGTCTTACATTGATTATTATTATTATTTAATATATTATTCAGATAACCTTGCATTTCTCATAAGCCTGAAGTTTACAGACCTTTTATTTTAAACGAGAAAAAGGAACGACAGCTCCAACCAATCATAAATACGAGTTTCCGGGCAACAGTAGTTTCAAATTGTTTCGAGTTATTTTGAGAAATAATCGAAAATGGCGCCATGCGCTTTTTAATATAGGATAATATTCCTTTTAGAAAGATTGTTTCTCCTTTTCTACATGTCAAAATTACCTTTAAATCTTTATTGAAATCCTCTTATCAATTACAGGAACACTGGAACAGGAATCAAAAAATGGCACAACGCTTGGGCAGCAAAGACAAAATGAAGTCGCTCATAACAGTCACAACTTCGGGAATAGCATTATGTAGCGGTATCTTGCTTTATCAGGGCAGTGAAAAATTTTTCGATCAAGTGGCAATGCCTCTTAGTCGTCTTCTGGATCCCGAAGTCGCTCATAATTTTGCTGTGAAGGCTGCAAAATGGGGGGTTTTTCCTGCTCAGAAAGTAAAAGATCCTGTTTCCCTACGCAGCACGCTTTGGGGTTTAAAATTCGACAATCCTTTGGGAATGGCTGCTGGTTTTGATAAACAGGGCGAAGCGATTCAAGGACTTCATAAAGTGGGATTTAGTTTCGTAGAAATAGGTGAGAGTTTAAAAAATATTCTATTTCACCGTGAAATCATTAAGGAAAGTTTATTTTGTTCAAATTTGTAAGCAGACTGGACACACTCTTCTCATCCCCCCCCCCCCCTCTTCCCCTTTTTCAAAACATTCTTCCAATTTTCCCTCTTTTCAGGAAAGTTCCCTATTTTCGGTTAGAAGCTTATTCTTTTTAATTGAAAAGTCTACTATTATGTTTTTGGTTCAGAATTAATCTATTTTGGTTAAAAATTCTATTATTTTGTTGAAAATCAAACTATTTGGTCAAAAAAGTAATCTTTTTGGTCGAAAATACAAAATTTTGGTTGAAAAATTGTCCTTTCGGATAAGAAATTTGTCCTTCTGAGTTGAAAATTCATCTTTTGGTAGAAAAGTCATCTCTTAGTTGAAAAATAATTCTTTTGAATTGAAAAGTCTATTATTATACTTTTGGTTCAGAATTCACCTGTCTCTTTGGTTGAAAATTAAATTTTGTTGTAGAAAATACCCCTTTTTGACTTGAAAATTCCACAATTTTATTGTAATTTTTCGTCTCTTTCTTGATTGAAAAATCTTTCTTAGTGGTAAAACTGTCTTTTCTGGTACAAAAATTCATCTCTTTGTTAAAAGTATAATTTTTTGGTTGGAAATGAATCTTTTTTGGTTGAGCATTCAAGTATTTTGTTTAAAATTGGTCTTTTTGGATGAATTTAACTGTTTTTTATTTAGAACTAAAATCTTATTTGCTTGTATTCAACTGTTTTTGATTTACAATTAAAATCTGTTTTGTTTAAAGTATCAACTATTACATTTATCGTCGACAATTCATCTTTATTTGTTGATAATTCAACTTCATGGTTGAAAGTTGAACTACTTTGTTAAAAACTCATGTTTTTGGTTGAAGATTAATTACTTTGGCTTAAAATTAGTTCTTTTTCTTAAATTAGTCATTTTGTGTTGAAAATTGCACTATTTTGTTGGAAATTCATATTTTTGGGTTGAAAATTCCAGTGCTTTGTTTGAGGTTTAACTACTTTGTTAAAATTAAACTGTTTGGCTGGAAAATCCTTTTCGGGCTGAAAATTCAGTTGTTTTTATATGTTTTTGGCTTGAAAATTCAACAATTCGTTTGATTTTTTTCTTTCTTGGCTCAAAAACCTTTCTTGATTAAAAATACAACTCTTTTGTTGAAAATTAGTGTTTCTGGCTTGTACATTCAACTTCTTGGGTCGAAAATTCAACTATTTGGTTAAACATTCATCTTTTTTTGGTTGAAAATTAACCTATTTGTTTGAAAATTCACATTTAGGGCTTTAAAAGTCAACCCTTTTCTAAAACATTCGACTTTTTTATTTAAAAAATCAACTTATTTGTTGAAAATTCGTCTTTTTGGTTTGAAAATACAATATATTTCGACTTAAAATCTTAGCAATAAGATATCTACATTAGTTTTTGTTCAAAGAATTGATTTCCTTATTATTCCCCTATTTTCCCCTGTCTTTAAAGAATTTTCGGTTGTGAAGTATGTTTAAGTTATACAATTTTTTTTACTTATGAAACATTTTTTTGACCAGACAATATCTTCGTTAAATGCACACTTTTTTGGAAAAAGTTGAATATTTTGAACCGGAAATTTCCTCAGCTTAAATCAAAGAAACATGTTATTATTCTTTTTCATAGAGAAAAACTTTTTCATGATGCTTAACAAAAATATATGTAAATATATGTAACTTTTACTCCATAAATACTAGAATGAATTACATCTTTTTTTAGATAATTAGCCTGAATACTTGAATCCTCAACTAAAACAGATTAATTTTCAACCAAACAGTTACATTTTTAACAACAACAAAGTATATTTTCTACGAAAAAAATGAATTTTTAATAAAATACATAAAGTTTTGAACAAATAGTTACATTTTGTTTGACATTGGAATTGTCAACAAAAAAAGTTAATTTTCAACTAAAACAGATTAATTTATAACCAGACAGTTGCTTTTTTAACCAAAAAAGAGTTAATTTCTACAGAAAGAGATGAATTTTCAAGCAAAAAAAATTTGTTACTTAAAACAGAAAAAAAAATTTTCAATGAAATTGTTGAATAATTTGTATGCCAAAAAGACGAATTTTCAACAAAACAGTTGAATATTCAACCAAGAAGTATAATTCTATCAAAATTGATGAATTTTCAACAAGGTAATTCGATTTTGAACCAAATAATAAAATTTTTAACAAAAAATATGAATTCTCAAAAATATACATACATTTTTAACGAAATAGTTGAATTTTCAGCCAAAATAATTAATTTTCTACGAAAAAAGACGAATTTTCTACAAAACACATATATTTTTAACCAAAAATGATGAACTCTCACCAAATACAAAAAATGTTAAGCAAACAGTTGAATTTTCAACCAAGAAGATTAATCTTCTACTAGAAAAGATGAATTTTCAACAAAATACATACATTTTTAAACAAATAGTTAAAAATTTTTCCAGAAAAGACGAATTTCTAACAAAATACATAAGTTTTGAACTAAATAGTTACATTTTCAACCAAGAAGATTAATTTTTTTACCCAAAATGACGCATTTTCAACGATAAATGTTCAACTAAATAGTTTGAACCAAATAATAATTTTTTAAACAAAAAAGATGAATTCTCTACAAAATAATGAAAATTGTAACCCATTAGTTGAATTTTCTACCAGCAAAGATGAATTTCCCACAAAATACATACGTTTTTAACCAAATAGTTGCATTTTTAACATGAATTCTCAACAAAATAATGAAATTTTTAACCAAATAGTTGAATTTTCTATCAAGTTGTTGAATTTTCTACCGAAAAAGACGAATTTTCAACAAAATGCATAAACTTTAAAGCAAAAAAGATGAATTCTCAACAAAATACAAAAATTTTCAACCAAAAAGTTGAATTTTTTACCAGAAAAGACGAATTTTCAACAAAATACATAAGTTTTCAACCAAATGGTTGCATTTTGAACCAAGAAGATTAATTTTTTACCAAATAAGACGCATTTTGCACAAGTTTGATAGATTTTTAACTAAATAGTTTGAACCAAATAATAATTTTTTCAATAAAAAAAGATGAATTCTGAACAAAATAATGAAAATTGTAACCCATTAGTTGAATTTTTAACGAAGAAGATTAATCGTCTACTGGAAAAGATGAATTTTCAACAAAATACATACATGTTTAACCAAATAGTTGAATTTTCTACCAGCAAAGATGAATTTCTAGCAAAATACATAAGTTTTTAACCAGATAGTTGCATTTGGAACCAAGAAGATTAATTGTTTACAAAATAAGACGCATTTTGGACAAATTTTATAAATTTTTAACTACATAGTTTGAACCAAATAATAAG